>WAAE01021874.1:0-101406 GCA_013400495.1 Nicator chloris
TCATAGTTTTTTTTTCAGATGTGATACTTTCTCAGAGTGGCTTGTATTGTTCATTATGACTAAATAAATATGGATTTTTTGACAATACCTGCCATAAAAACATGTATTGTCCTAATGAGGCTCATAAGCCTTCTTTTATTAGAAGATATTTCATCCTCTGATGGATACTTGAAGGTTCTTAAAACAAAAAACCCAAACCAACAATACTCATTTACAATCTGCTGCATTAAAATATGGAGGTGCCTCTTTTAGTTTTTTTCTGTTTAAAAGGGTGATATTTTTAAAGCACAATCAGGCTTCCTGCCTACCTTCAATTACCTTTTTTTTTACCTGAAAATGGACCTTGAGGATGAACCAAAGGTATTTTTTAGAGGAAGCAAATGGTCTGAGATGATAGATACAGTTACACCTTGTACAAGTATCACAATTCCCAAAATCTGATCTTCACAATACAGGGAAATTCAAATGAATTGGCAGAGTTTGAAAAACAAATCCTCAGTATTTTCATCAGCTTGCAAAAGCAAATTTTCAAAAATACTAGCTGTGTCACGAAAGTCTATTTTGAACAGTGCACAAAAATATTCATTCATGAATTTAAATTTAGTCCTACAGATTTTTTTAAGTCAAAGATCATATCTAATACTTTGCATGACCATGTGGGCAACTAGAGAATGTTTTAAGCCGTTATGTGCAGTTGTATAATGTCTTATTGTGACAAAAATAATTAAATTCTGCTGTTTCAAAAAGAAAGGACAGGAAAGGTGAGTGAGTGGTCCTAGTGATAAGATTAAATGGAAAAAGTAAGAAACGTTATAATTCAAGTAGATGGTTTAAGGACTATTCATAAGGTAAATGACATAGTGTTGTGCTGTAAAGCACACAATGTATCCTACAAAAATCTAGGAATAGTCCCTGGAAGAAAGCAGTGATTCCTCACTGATAATCCAGGAAATCACTGAAGATTTGGCATGCTTTGGGCTAAGGTTTGAAGGTGTTACAGTTAGAGTTATTTCCTATCGCAGTTTTTCTGTGTTTTTTCCACAGACCAAAAGCCAGGTTTCAATCAGGCTGCTGGAAAATTTTTAATTCATTAAAGCAGCATTAAAAGTCACCATGAAGAACGAGATAAACATAGCTTGATTTTCTGTTGCATATATGAATAGAGCCTTTGACATTCATCATATCTGAAGCTCAAGTTCTTTCAGTGCAGTGTCTGTCGGTGTTCATCGTGTCCAATGTGTAAATTCCCAAGAACTTTGGCAGAGGCAAGTGGAGCTGGGGCAAATCTGAGCAGGGAGCAGCCTTGTAGGCCTGCTGTGGGTCCCTGATTTGTTACAGCCCTAAAGATGAAGCCCCAGTGGTTGGTAGGATGGGATGAGGTTTTTTTGGTTGGTTATCACACCCTGGGTTGCTGCCACTCCCCAGTGGGACTGAGGGTTTGTGTTATATCCCTGTGGTTGGAAAGGTCTCATCCATGAATTGTCCATCCTGGCAGGACAACAGCACGGAGCAAAATGTTCCAAAACTGACTTGAAACCAAACAGGAGCAGCTGTTCACGTGCTGCATCAGCCCTGGAGACCATGTAGAGTTCAGGGTAGAATCAGCTCCTCTTCAGGGCAAACTCCCAAGCCTTTTCTTTCATTGCCTGGTTTGGTTTGGGTTTGGTTTGTGGTTTGTTCTGTTGGGGTTTTTTTTGGGGGGGTTGTTTTGTTTTTGTTTTTTTTGGGTGGTAGTTTTTGCTAAAGCTGTTGTAGTGCAATACTTATTTCCTGAACACGTCTGTCTCAGTCTGTCTCAGTAGTTTAGTTCATCTTATTTTTTTAATAACAAATTTATGTATGCCCACTGAGATGCAGTCCTCCCCAGTAAATTCTTATAAACTCTTACCCTCACCAATAAGAATATTATTTTTCTCCTTGATTATGCCAATAAACCTTATCTTATTTTTTCACTGCGGGGAAAAATCTCTATCAATTTTTCCTGTCTTTTCCCTCAGAAGCTCTTTTCATGGCAATTAAGACCTTGAGATTCTAAACCATGATGCATTTTCTCGTGATGAAAAAGCATAGATTCTGTGTTGATCACCTGCTTTCTTTGCTGGCCCTTATCAGTATCTGTGGGGTGTTCCCCTGAGACAGGGTTTGGGGCTGATAAGAAAAGCTGATGATGTAATACTTGCTTAGCTCTTGAAAATAAATGAAGAAAAATTTCAATCACTTCTATGCTGAGGAGATTCTGTATTTATCTCAATAAAATTGAAGATCAGAAAAAGTTAAAGCTGCAAGTTTTGGTTTTCAGGGTAGAAAAAAACCCACTTAAAACTGTATTAGTAGCTATGCAAATCTGAACCTTTTTTCAGAATGGTGAACTAATATTCATTTTTCTAGAATGTACAACAAATTCTGTGGAGAAAAGTAATGCATACGTTTTCCTGACCAACCAAAAGAGTGGTTGGTCATCACACTTGAGAGGAACAGGTGCAAGTTTTGCATTCCTTATCCCTGGCAGCACGTTTGTCACTGTGGGCAGTGTCATTTCACCTCCCTCCCATCTCCGTGCTCCACAGTGACCCCGTGACCATGCAGTTCCACACTGAGGATGATGCTGGGAGGAATCCTCAGCCAGGGTTCATTCCTGTGGCCCTTGGAACATAGGGAGCTTTATTTGCTTGGTGATCACTCTCCAGGCTGGTGTCAGTGCAGTTCTCAGGGGAGAAGTGTCTGCAGCTTGCAAAGAGCAGTGTCCAATAAGCCACAACAATAAATAAAGTGCTCTTCTTCAGCAAGAGGAACACTTTATTTATTTAGACCTTACTTAAGACAGATGATGTGTTGATCAGCTTGTAGAAACTCAGATGCAATGATATGATCATGCTTGATTTGTCCTTTAACTAGATTTTTCAGTTTCCATTTGAGTTTTTCTAATAGCCCTGCAATAGTTTTCAGTTTGACCTTTTAATTGGCGGCTGCTTTGTATTTTCAGGACTTAAAAACTTAAAATTACATAGAAAGATTCCTGTTTTCATGTCGTGTGTGAAAGGTGTCTCTTAAAAGTCTGTCTTTCCTTGAAATAAAATTGATTGTAGATACACTCCTCCCCCGACATACACCGACACTAAAATGCACCATAAACTATTTGTATGATCATTGTTCAATGCCTTTAACACCTTGATGGAGGAAAAAAGCACAGGCACAGTAATTTCAGAGGTTTTGTGCTTATACTTCTCCCCATTTGAGTGATGTGATTCAGTATAGTCTCCACAAATTGTTGCTGGATGTCTACAATGCTTTGTGCATAATTTTGTGTATCTCAGTATTAGTCTGTGACAGATGTCCTCTACAAACAAAAAGAGTTTTCTGATTTTAAAGGCCATCTCAAATTCATCTGTGAAATATATTTGATAATTGCTATTGTAGTTTAGCACTCTCAATTTAATTTTTCTGTAGTTTTCCTGCCTCAAAAACTGAAATTACTCCTACCTTTACATAATTGTTCCTACTAAAATCAGTGGGGCTTTGAAGCTCAAGCTTTTAATTTCT
This sequence comes from Nicator chloris, assembly GCA_013400495.1. Classification (NCBI taxonomy): domain Eukaryota; kingdom Metazoa; phylum Chordata; class Aves; order Passeriformes; family Pycnonotidae; genus Nicator; species Nicator chloris. Next base: position 3,541 of record WAAE01021874.1, read on the forward strand.
AATATGTAGAGTAATCAGGTGTGTGATTAAATGTTTGGAAGATGAAATATTGCAATGTAAAAAGCTTGTCTTGAAAGAGTCTGAAAGTATGAGTTTTCCAAATAATAGGCATAACTTTAAAATCTTTTATTTCATCACCAAAAGCAGAATTCTTCCCTAAAACCATTGTCTAGAATCATGTAGAGTTTGATGTTAGGAATTTGCTTTTAAGCAGTGCTTTGAACGTTTGTCCCCTCAGAGTGAAACTGGAATCAAACCCAGTCTTGGTATGATCAGAAAACCACTGAGGAAGTCTTCATAATTTTGTGCTTTCATTCTGAAATGCACTCTAAACCCAGCAGGGTGGCATCTGTTTCCAGCCAAAGTTTCAGAGACATGCAGTGTCACCTGAAGCTGACACCTAAAAGCAAGTTTGTTCTTTGAAGGGGCTGTGGAAAAGTTACTCTCTTAAGCAATGTGTTTGAAACTTCTCTCTGAAGTCTTGCAGATCAGTTGAACTGCAGTTTTCATCTCTTATGGCTGTACACCTTTGAGAAGGGAAAAAACCCCCTGCTTTGAGATGCAAAGGAAGGAAACGTGCAGTCACACGTTTCAATTTAGAGCCTCATGTTTGAAACGGTCCCCTGAGAAGTTGCAGGGCTCTGTCCCTACCCCACCTTATTGGAAGTTTTATTTAGTGATTGTCTGATGTGAAATGTGTTTGAAAAATTGCCACCAGAGGAACCAAATCACAGTGTCCTCTTGCAAAGGTGGGAGCTCAACCTACTGATGCAGGAGAGTCACGAGTGCTCCTCCTCACCTGTCACTCCTCTGTTGAAGCTGACAGAAAATGGGCAGTGTTTAGGATACACTCAGTTTTATCCTTGCAGATGTGTGTTTTTCTACACTTCTACATTGGGAGTATATGCATGAATTAAAGGTACCCTGAGTCTTATTTATTTTATAGAGCAGATGTGTGAAACAAACAGGTTTTGCCTTTTTTTTAAACATCTTTTTTCCTATCCCCACATCATGTAATTCTGAGAAAGATTTGAGAACATGAAGAACATGAAAACGTTTGAGGAATTAAGTAATTCTAGAGCATTTCACAATGAGAGGTTGATAGAGCCTTGACTGACCTTAAGCACTGAGTTATTTGCCCATGTCAACATTTAGAGGTTTCCAAAAAATACTGAGAAGAGGAATTTCAGCTGCCAGCAGATATTTAAGGCACATTTCTCAATTTACTAATTTAGGTGTCTCTATGGCTAAAGCAGGAACTTGCAATTTTGTATTTAAGAGTTTAGATTCCCTTTTTAAATGCTGAAATCCCATTATTGCTTTTAGCAGAATATCTAGATAAGGGCTTCTATAATGTCTAGTTCTTACATTTATGCATTAACTGTAAAAGTAGTAAAGCAGTAATGACTGCATCCCCATTCTGCTGGTTGGGTGATTTGTCCTTGAGCTGCAAACTATTGGTTTCTTGCTCTAGTAGAAAAAATAATTTGCTTCATTTTTATGGCCCTTTTATTTTTTTTCACCAAACTGTTCCCTTTGTAGAAAGCAGAAATCTTGATAATACAGAAATTTATATTCAGTATGTATGATTCAAAATCCAGGGAGGGGGTTTTTCGTTTGACTTCTGCTGATTACTTTTGATCTGGTGCCACTCTCAGAAAACACTAACATTAATCAGGATTACATATTGGCAGCATTGAATTTGATAGGATTAGGCTGGTAATCCTGAAACATAAACTGCCTGTTAGGAGATACAGTGTAATGTACAAATTCTCAGCTGAGGCTGGCTGTATCAGCCTAACTGCAGCAGCACAGAGCACAGCAATATAAATTAGCTCATAATGAGTTTCATGTTGCTCTGACCAGTTTATTGTCAGCGCCTCAAGTAAATAATTGAAAATGTGCTTTCAGTTTAAGCTTCTCTGTGGTTTGCCTCGGTCCCACTGATAATATCTAGCACAGACTAACTTGAATTTCTTGAAAAATGCATTTTAAAATACTCTCCCCCAAAATGCTTTGAGTGTGCAGTGTTCAATTCTGGGCCATCTCTGGGAGTTTGGAGGCTCAACGGTGTCATTTCAGTAGCTGGCACATAAATGGCCATGGCAATTACTTGTGGTTAGAACACCTTCACTTCCTCTTCTGCTCTCTCCACACCCAAACTTCTTTAAGTCATTATCATCATCAAACAGGTCCTTTAATTATTTTTACTATTGTTTTCACTTGATACATGATACTTGATATATGATTCTTTTAATCCTACGTTGCCATTTTTAGGAGGACAAAAAATTACAGAAAATGCATTTCTTGAACTGATTTTTTTACACCATTTGTGCCGTTTTTCACCTCCTCTTTTTTTTTTGGCCCCTGGTGGTTGCTCTCAGTCTCAGTGACAAAACAAATGCTGCCTGGATAGCAAGGAGAAAGCATGTTCTGTGTTGCCACCACTGAAAAGTAATTACACAGCTAAATCAGGCGAGATGAAAACTACAATGTAAAGAATTCTGAAAAATAAGTAGTTCATTAACTATTTGGAACATTAATTATGTGTAAATGCCAGTTTTTGGCTCGCAGAGGTACTCCCAGGCTGTGATTGCAGTTTGATTTATGGCAGTGTAAATCAGGAGTAACTGTGATGCCGGAGTCCGGGGCATTGCAGGAGTGTAAAACAAATGGAACTCGCATATGTGCTTTGGATTATTCCCAGTTCTGCCATTAGTCAAACACGAGCATGAGCCACAGCAATCAAAGCAGGACTCTGCAGCTGAGGCCTGCAGCCCTGTAGGAAGCAGCACGGGCTGCCACAGCTGCAGCTTCTATCGTGTCACCATGCCCAGGGTGAGAGTCGGAGTGCACCCAAATTTTAGCTATTAGCAAGGTAAGGCCAAGAGTAAAGATGTAAAATTGAAAGTATAATTTTGAAAGAAAACCACAGTAGATGTGGAGGAATAAACACTAAAGTGTTAAAATACCTGTTTGAAAAGGCAGTTGTTTAGAGCTTATGGGCTTTCAAGCTTTAAGAGCTTACAATGAGATTCAAGCACAGAAAATTGTGAGGGGCCAGTGATTTAAATGCTATTCCCATGAGTGCTTGTACCAGGCTTAGTAACATCACTTAGAGGAGAATAAAGGATAAAAGTAACAAATGTCCACACCTATCAGTTACATAGAAAAGTAGTTATCCAAAACCTAGGGCGTTTTCCTTTTGTTTTTCTTTATAATTGCTGGGTTTCTGTAGCTTCTGGAGCTAAACACCCTGAAACAGCACTTTTCCTCACCTTTCTCACCCTGCCCAATGTCAGAGTTTCTTCCCTTGGCAGGCATTTCTGTTTTGTGCTGGGTATTATGTGTACCATGACTCTCTGGTGGTGTACAAGAGATTCTAGCTTGAACCGTGTGACATGGTTATGAGCTCTCACTGGATTTAGTTGTCTGTACCCCCTCTCTAGCTTTGGAACTAGAAATACTTGCTTATGGCAGTGACAGGCATCTGAATTTCCTGTTTGGGTAGGTATTTTTTCACTTGGAAAAGCTTCTCTTGGTTCATCTGTGTGGATTCACTGGGTACATAAACTGTACATAACCGTGCATTGTCACCACCACCAAAATAAAAAGATGTGGGCAATAAAACACTAAGAAAATGAGATACGCTTTCTTTTGGAAGTACAAACGACTGTATTTTTGTGCTTCAGTGCAACTTTGTTCTCATTAAAATCAGTAACAGTGTTGAACTAATAATTACCTGTCATTGCATGCAGTATGTGCACGTGTGTGCTCGGTTGTAAAGACCACAGCCTCAGGAGCTGTTTTTACCATAATTTATGACCTGAAGCATTTACATCAGTTGACTCTTGAGGGCTCTGTTGGATAACATTCCCTGTCCAATGTAGTTATAGTTTAATGCTTTACTGGATCAAATGCAGCAAGAGTTGTTTCATCAGCTGTGTAGAAGCAGATTGTTAATTTCTGTTCTAGATCTCACTGGTGGTTTTTTCCTAAGGTTATTTCCAGCATCATTTTATATAAACAACTTACAGCCTTGACCTCTCACTCTTTCTGTTTGCACTTGTTGAAGATGTGGAAACGTTAGCGCCAACCTCAGGACTGGAATTCAGCTTTAGAAATTGTTCAATCACTTTATGCTTACAACTGCAATTAAAGTTATAACCTGGGATTCCATTAAGTGCAACAAAAGCCACTTGTTTAACCTCAGCCTACCAGCAGAACTTCTCTTTAGACTGAACCAATTCCCAGAAGGGCTTATGCTGCTAATTTATGAAGAGTGTCCTTTTGAAACAGGAGTACAATTTTTGTGCTCATCCAGTCATGTCCAATTCCATAGTAGTCAGGACTTGAAAAGCTTAAAGTAATGAAGTTCATGTTATCAATTTAAAAGCAGAAAAACAGAATAAAAATGGAAAAATTGAATAATCTGCAGGCATAACTGGCTCTCCTAGTATTTGTCTTTAGCAATATGAACAGGGAAAAAGAACCTGCCTGTGTTAAGGTTTCCTTTAGCTTCTTACCCTCCTGTATCTATCAGACTCATTTAAGGAAGAAAATTAACTAATTCATGTCATAAAATGCCATAGAAGCATGAATAGTCATAGCACTTGACCACAGAAATTGCAGAGGCTTTTCCAATTCATTATCTTCTTAAACAGTGTAATATGAGATATGCAATATTTGGGATACAGAGAAAGAATATGTAATATGCCTGTCTTGGAATACTCTCCATTCATCATAGTTTTCAACAAGTTGGAGCAATATGGGTTTCATCTGAAGTTAGTGTTTCCATCTAAAAGTTAGTATTAAATTTCTTAATAATCTGTCATGGAGAGAAGGGAGGCAGAATAAAAGGTGTTACAAAAGAGGTGGAATTCTGAAGCTGCTTGGGCTTCTGAGGTCATTTTTATAAGTGTAGTCACTCCCCTTATACATCATCCTTTACACATGTGAAATAATTTTTAGATATTTTTTCCTTCTTTTCATGTAACTTTGTTCTCTGTGAATGCTTTGTACATCTTCTCAATGGTGAGAATAATTTTAGATACCGCCATTTAATTTAAAATATCATGCTCAATTTCATTCGGCACTGCACTTGTAAAATCCTTTTTTTTTACTTTAGATAATAGCCTAGAATATTTGATTTTTATTGGGAAGTTAGAGTATTTGATGGTTGTTTTAATGGAGGCTTTGAAAGTCGTCTTTAACATGCTTGTGGATTTACCCAGTAAGCAGCTTGTAAACAGTGAAGATTTTCTTTCTGATGTTTGGAATGGTTCCAGAACAAATCAGTGCAACTTATGAGTCAGAGGTTTTTATTTTAACTGCAGGGCCTGTAAAGATTTCTTGTCTCTGAAAATGGAGCCCAATTCTCCACTTGCTATATGAAGAATTTAGGAAATCCTCACCACCTGAAATAACTGTGAATTTGTCCTTAAGATGTGCAGTGCAAGATCATCTGCCCAGTAGAACATGATAATATTTGCACAGTCCTCGAGACACAGCTTTCCTTGACAGGCCTTGTTTTGAATGCAGTGAAGATAGAAACAAACATAAAAAGAAATTTCCGTTTAACATGCCTTTTAAAAAAGAAAACTATAAGATGGAACCTACAGCTGCAAATCCTTGTTGCCTGCTAACATGGTCCTGATTCTCTAAATGTCTAAGTTCTCAACCTGTAACAATATCAGGTGGCCAAGCAAACTTTCTTCTTGCCTTTCATTCTTTTGGTGTGTCTGAGCCTGTGAAGATTGTGATATCCTGGGGGGAATTCTCCCAGTTCGAAACCTTGTTTATTTGGAGAAGACTTCTGCAAAGTCTCTCCTGCCCTCTCATTTTGTAGAACAGAGTCAGTTCTCTCCGACGTGCTGTAATGCTGCCTGCTGTTCCAAGTGATACATGAAGGCTTTTCTTTCGCTTTATGTTTTGATCTTTGCCAATGAACTAAGTGTTCAGTCTCTGTAAGAAGTAAGTGAGATTCTGGCCTGTTTACAAGAAGGCAATAAAGAAAGTCTGACAAGATGCATTTTCCACTTTGCCATCTTCTTTATAAGTGGATCAAGAGAAATTTCAACTACAGTGAGAAAAAAAATGCCTGGAGCTTTTCACGTGACATGAACAGGAGCCAAACTGTTTTCAGGTTTATAAGAGATGCTGGGAAACCAGAAACTGAACTGTAGACATTGAGCATCATTAGGAACTGGCTTCTTCAGATGTAAACACTTAACTAAACTCTCATTTATTGCAGCAACAGTGTTGGTCAAATTCTTCACCTGGCATTTTGATTGCAGGTTGACGTAAGCTGGTGTGTAAAAGGTAGAATGACTGTAATAAACCACTTATCCAGAGACACAGCTCCCAGAGATGTCACTTATTTGGCAAGTCCAATAGGAAAAACAGAAGGGATTTTTTAGTGTTCAACTGTCCTATTTGTTCCAGCTCTCCCAGTTTCACAGCCAGCCAGATCCTGGTGTGCCTGGCCAGGAAATGCTTCCACAGGAGGGGATTCACCTGCATCATTGGAGGAAGCAGGACCACTGGGCAGCTGTACAGAGTCTCTGTACTTTGTACAAAGAATTTTGTTGGAGGGTCTCCCTGAAGCTCTCTCCTTTTCTTGTGGGTGCTGGTGTTTGGCTTTTCATTCACTAACAGACTTTTTTGGACTGTGTCTTGACTGGCTGTAGAGTTTCTATTTAGGTGCTTGTGGTTTAAAGTACTGGTGCTAGTTGCTATTCGGAAGCTGTTGGGGTGATAATTTTGGAATAAGGATGTGACTTGGTTGTGATTTCTATGTCTGCAGGGCTTTGAACAGAATATCAAATAACATCATACATTATATTTAGTTCCTAGTTTTGGCAAAGTGGCAATAGGAGGTAAAAGTGAGCAATGCTCCCCTTTTGTACAAATGCTGAGCCTTTGAGATCCAGTTTTGTAGAGAACAGCAGTGTATTTTGACTTTTGCCTGTTCACGTTTAGATTCCATGAACGTACCTAATTTTGGAAGCAAATTTTGACTGTGAGGTTTTTATTTTTTACTTGTTGATGTTTTCAGTTATTGATTTTCTCCTTCTGAGCTTTCCTTCACATGGTGTTTACATGAGAAAATGTTTTGAAGTAGTCATGGTTTTAAACCCTTTCACTGTCTATGGTGTGGGATGCTGTGGGTCTTTGTTTCCATAATCATGAAAATCCTTTATGCTTTGATCCTTCCATTTCCCTGCAGGAGCATATGAATGTCTGTTAAGCTCTTTATGAAGCTACTGACAAGGGAAGAAAGTGCTGGGTCCCCCAGCCTCTTCATGCAGGTTTTTTGTTTGTTTGATTTTTTTAAATTTATTAAATGTATAATTTAGTTTTAAAAATTGAAGCGGATGGAAGGATGAGCAGTCATTAGAGTAACGAGAGTCCTTTGGCTTAAAGGCAGCTAAGATCTCAATTTTTGTTTCTTTTAAGATAACAGCTGTCTGAGTTTCTAGGAAAATGAGATCTGATCTCAGAGCAGCCAGTTTTATCATTGTTAGAATGACAGATGTGCCAGAATCTATAGTCTATTAGATCTGAGGTTTTGAAGCTGAAAGTCGATTTTTTTTCTCTGAGACAGTTAAGGTTAGACACAATCTGTGCAATTCTTAGAGCCTGAGGAAGGTAGATGGCACTGAAACAAAAATGTTACCATCTCTAGACCTTGCAAAACCCTCCAAGTTCAACCTAAAGCTATTTTTAGCTGCGTGACTATTGCTTCCACATTGCTCATCTCCTAGAACCTCAGTTTTGGTTTTGCCATTGATGGAGGGATATTGATAATTATGGTCAGATACTGATTTTGCTATTAGTCACCAGCTGTGCCAGTCTTCCTGAATGCACACACACACAAATAATTAAAAGAAAGTTTTTCAGTGTTTTAATCCCTTCAGAAAAATGTTGTGCTCTCATTTTAGTGCCTGATGCCAGAAAACTTGGAAAGTAATAAGTATTGAAATTTATGAAAAGTGAATAAATTCAAACTAAAAAAAGAAAAAAATGGAAATAATCAAGTATCAACATCTATACATTGCTTTTTAGGATTTGTAATGTTATATTACTCTAATGAACATAAAGTAATGAGAGTAATTGTGCTGCTGTTTTATAGTACTACATTTATATCTGTGGTTGTCTCGTTGTTTCACATCTCTGGTATGGCAGTATGTTTGCTTGTATACCGTCAGAAGAAACCTGCAGGGGACAAAATGGAAAAGCTGAATAAACACTGGTTGTGCTGACTGGTTTTAAATGCCTTCAACAGTTGTACTTTCTGTGGTGCATTAATGTTTCATTTCATGGAAAAGTTGTGTGTTAGAAGCGATTCCTGGCTGTGATAGTCTACCAGTTCCTGGTAAGTGCATTGCTCTCCAGTTCTGTACTGTGTAGATTTCTGCCAGAAATTCCTCTTTGTTTTAGAACATGGCTATTGCTCAGTCTTCAGTAGCAAATGCTGATAGGTGTGAGAAGCTGGATACACCAAGTTTGGTTCTCTTTGCTGTTTCTCTGATGAGCGCCTTGTAGAGAGCTGTGCTCTGTGAGGGGCAGTTCCCTGGTCAGGCTGATACAATGGCAAATCTCTTTTTGCTGCGGAAATGGACTTGGGAGTGGATATCAAGGTCTGACTTTGCATGGGCCTTCAACGTGGTGCTGATTTAGCGCCTGCCTCGTGTGTGTTAATGATGCCTTAAGTTTTAGCTCTGTGTTTTTCAGATTCTGTGCTGCCTAGGGGTGTATTCTGAGCCTCACATGAGTAGCCTTACTAGAGTGCTACTGAGCTCTCTTCACAGAGTAGGGAGACAAAACAAAGCCTTTTCCTGCTGAAGGCCAAGGACAAGTACAAGTCTCAGGCCCAAAAGCATCAATAAGGGTGGACTGAAGAGAGAAACAAGAAGGATGGGACCTCACAACCTTAAGCTGTAACTGGACAATTAAACCCCAATATGCAAATGGACCCAAACTTGTAAAAGCCTAAGACCTTGTGACCTGTGGTCCCTTTTGTCACCATTTTGGGTCCACCTTGGGTGTAGCCCCAGCCAGGCTCTTGTCCTGCCCAAGGTGTACCCTGAAGGCCTTTCAATAAATACCTACTTTATTCTCTAGCTCTGTCCAGCCTTCCCAAGGCATCATGAAGTGTATCATAGCTAATCCCATTCCTGCTCCTGCCACTGTGGAGTGCATCTGCATTGGCAGCAAGACCCAAACTGCTTATAACTCCTTATTACTTAGCATGCAAAACTTTTCCTGTGCTCTGGGCATGGTGCAGTTGCCTGCCAGAAGCATCCAGTGCCATTTCAGAAGTGCTGGGCTGCCGTAGCTCCTGCTGCACAAGGGCACGGTCTTGTCGTGTCCAGGAGCTGCACACGGACGTCTTGGAGCCCCAGGGCAGCACTCTGTGCTCGTGCTGCAACAGCTGAGCCCTGACCCCTGCAGCACCACAACTGAGCTTCAGCTATCTTTTGACTCGTGCCTAAATGACTGAAAACAGCTCTGCGTTGCCCAGTTGAGTATCTGAACAGCCTGGAAAATTCATGGCAGAGCTGAATGCATTGGCATGACATGAGCTTTACCATGAAAATAATGTATTGACACATAGACCTACTGGATCTGAGCCAATAACCAGTGACTGTCGACTGGTTTGAAGTTCTTTACACAACTCTTCTGCTGTACAGTACAGAAACACACGTTCAGAAAATCTGTCTGCTTGGTTGTGCCCTGATACTGTCTGGCAGCAGCGAGGTGCATAAATGTCAGCTCCAGAGGAGTTTCCAGCATTTGTTAATCCCTTATTTCCTACCACAGAATAGCAAAACTGTTGATGGCTTTCCAATACTGGTTTTGGAGGGAGAGCTGCTTCTTGAGATTTAAGATACTTTCTCTTTCTTTTTTGTTTGGTTTTTAATTTAGTATGATGACATTGTTAAATATTTTGAGAATGTGACATCAAATTTGTGTTCATTAACTTCAATGCTTAAGAGATTTTTTTTTTTTGGTAGAGCAAAACCATAGTTTACTTTCTGTTTTTTGATAGGTTTTGTATTCATTTAACCTAAGAACATTTTATTTAAACAAAACCAATCAATTTTGTACACGACATGCCCAATCTAAGGTTATCTTGTCCTTGATAAAGATAGTATAGATCTTAGAGTGGCTCATTTCTGTAGGGCATTCCAATGTCATGTAATTTAAGATTCTTTTGATTAACCTATTGATTTGGGAGGACAAAGGGTAAACTATTTTTCATTTTCTTGTCTTTTTTTTCCCTGTGAGTTTGCCGCCTTCTTGCAAGTAAAAGTAGAAAAAGTAATTTTCAACATAATTCTTTTGCCACTGCTATTAATAGTTGGGAGTTTTTTACTCACCAGCTAGAAATCTTTAGGTAATAACAAATTAGTGAATCTTTACAAAGCCAGCTAATGAATTCAGTAGCAATGTTTTTCTTAAATACTGAGAATATGCAAGCGTTATGCTGTATCATATATTTATAATTGTGTTTTCAGAAATTATAGATTTTCCTCAGAAAGAACACAGTGGTACTTAAGGGTTTTTTAACATGCTGCTGAAAAGTCTCTAATGAAAAGAACTGTTTTATTCCTTTATTTTCCATGGAGAGTACCTCAGTAGGTGGCATTATTGAAAGCCAAAGGAGCACTTCAAAGACTGGAGGAGACTGTTCAAAATCCTGGCTCAGGATGCGACAGGATTCGCTGTATTCAAATTAATTTTGTAGGGTCCAGACTCCTAGAAAATCTATCTGAACTATAATGATAGCTCTGTGCTTTAAACACCATCTTCACAGTTTCTGGGTATCGTAACTCTGCTGTGGAGCAGATAAATTGCATTAATTTAACAACTGCATGGAACTTTGAGCAATACAATACAATAACGTTTTATTGTAATTGTTTAATCTGAAGATTGTTTCCAGGTGACTTTCCCCATACAAAAATTATAATTCAGAATATACTCAGAGTACATCCCAATGAAAACACAGTTACAGTAGAATATATATGCATAATGATTAGGAAGAAGCAGAATTAATATTTCTCAAAGGTTTGAAATTTTTCCTGATCCTCAACATAAAACAGTCTAATTCAATTACCCGTAACCATAAAAAAAACATGGCATAAATGAATGTAGAAAACAAAGTAATTAAACAAACAAAACAGCTAAGATTGTTCGGGTGAGTGTTTTTTGTTTTACGTAGGACAGAAACATAAAATAGTTTGTCTAAGGGAGATGGGAGCAGATGTAGGAATGGGCAGCAGTCATTTGTCAACACAAGACAACCATAATGGTAGAATCAAGAAGAAAATTATGCTAATAAAAAAGTCATGCCTCATGGTACCATTATTACTTGCCTGTGATACATGAACGATAATGAGAAGTACATCACTTCTCGAATTTCTAAATTGCTCTGCAACCTGTTTGTTTATATGTTACATTTTGCTTCACAGTTGGCTGGTTATCAGCATTTTCCCAAGATTTTAGATTGTAACGTTGTACATCCTTTGCCTTAATTACACATGCAGATATTGTTTCACATTTCCATAAAACTTATGAACCTTTTCCCTGAGATTTATCCCCATTTGTTCAACCACAGGGACTAGCAATCCCACTGTTTCTGTGCTTGGGTTTTCATCCTCTGGGAGCCCAAAACTGGCATGTTCTTTCATTTGGGTCACAGCAGACGTAGTGATAAGAGACAAGCTTTAAAACCAACCTTGTAATTCCAAAACTGCACACTAATTATTTTATTTAATCTGACTCAAATCTGTAAATTCCCCACAGAAGTTTCTCTGGATTGTATTGCAGGATCCAAAATGTTTTTGAAGGTGAGCTCAACAGAAAATAACATTTTGATGACAGATCCCAAATAAGGATCTGTTTACTTTAATATTGGTAATAATAAACCCTCAAATTTGTCCTGTGACCAAATACCTCAATTTAGACTACTTGACTAAAATTTTTCTAGATTTATTTTTTAAATATTTTTCTCACTTTAGGTAATCTGTTCCTTAATGTTTACAATATGACATTGTAGGAGAAGGGAATCCAGGTGAGCTCACCCCTGACAAGTATCAGCTGTGTTAATTACCCAATGCAGCCTCGCCCCTGATGAGTCCCAGCTATATCCAATAAAGGTCAGTGTGATACAAGGGAGTGGGTGAGCCAGTGAGGGGGGATCATGAGGGAGGAGGAACCTGGAGGAAGAGGAGACCAGAGGAATGTGCAGAAGAAGGATCCTGGGGAGTGAGAATCGCTGCTGTGAGGTCAGTGTGGGTGTGCAGTCGGGGCCTGTTGTTGGAATTGGCAGTCACAGTCGGGCTGGGAAAAAGCTGCAGTCAGAGGCTGCAAGGGAAACCTCCAGCAGGAGCTGCTGCAGCCAGAGGCAGTGAATGGTTGGAGTCAGGATGGCTGAGCTGTGAAGAGGAATAAACCAGGACCCTTTTCATGCTGTGACAAACAAGAGTTCTGTGTCTCAGCTCATTTCTACCCTCTAACAAGAGGGCTGCTGCAACATGTATGTAATTGGTGTAATTGCAGTGGGACAATTTAAATAATTTGCTGTAAATTTAGAGTAGCTCAAGTTCATTTCTAGCCTATCCTATGGCATTCCTGGTAATTTCAGAATGAGAGATTTGAGGTGATTTACTCTTTGTCTCAGAAACTGATATTAGGGGATTTAGGGAGGGTTAGGTTTTTTGGTTGGGTTTTGTTTGTTTCTATGTTTAGAGTTTTCTTTGTTTCCTTCCCAAGCTAATTCTTGGGAATAAGGTCTTTTTCTTACCTGGTGCGGGTAGTGCCCATTGTTCTTTTCTCACCCGAGCTGATTCTGACTTGAAGTTAGTCCATTGCCATAGTTCCACATGACTGTTCTGCTGTTTTGCTTTGTTAGTGCTGTCTTTGAAAAATAACATAATTTCAAATGGAATCAATGTCTGTTTTCTGGATTACTGGAGCTGTATCTTGGAGATGCTTGATTTTCATCTTCTCTTGCTTCAGTATTTGGCCACCTGTCTTTTTCCTTTTTGATCATTTGGAATTACCTGACAGTCAATTTTAGTGAAGCAAAACCACTTCAGCCACTAAAAATTATAAATTATAATGGAGGACCTGTCAAGAACATTCACTAGTTTTCCTCATCTTCTAGAGAAGCTCACAATGGAAAGTGCAGATGACCCTGAATATTTGGCAAGAAACAAAGGGGTTCTGGAAGATTAAGCTACTTGGATAAGATAGACTTACCCTTCTAAAATTTGTAAAATAAAACTACTGAAAAATTACTGACCAATCATCTTTTAGTAGTTTTTTGCACCATACAAGAAAGATTAAAGCTAGGTTTCAGCACTTCCTTTCCCTTTGTGTCATTTATAAATTAAATTATCAGTAGTTTAAGAGGCATGGAAAGCTCTCTTAGTGAAAGAAAGCAACCTGTTCTTCTCAAATCCTGACAAAATTACAAGCCTTTCATACTGTATCTAATCAGATGGGTAATTTCAATTGAATAGTTCATCTTAAATGTGTTTAACACATGCAAGCCCTGCCTTAAAACAGGTAAAGTATTTACTAAACCAAAAGCATTAAAATGGTCTTCATATGGCTGAGAAATGATAGTAACAAATAAAGAGGTGACAAGGGAGATTCTTCCCCCGTGTGAATTGGCACGGGTCCATTTAGAGCCAGCATAAATTGACTGTAGGTGTCTCATTATCCAAATCTGTGGAAAGGCCTGGACTTGAAACACAGTGGTGTGGTGATAGGCAGGAAAATACATCCATACTAGATGGATATGCTCCGCTGCAAGGAAAAAAACCATCTTAATTTTGAATATACTTTTCCTAGGACATGCTGCAGCTCATGAGGTAATGCTGTTGTCTGTTCTAATGCACAAATTCAGAGAGAAACTTTCTGAGTAATTGGAGTAACTTTGGAACTCTAGATGAAGTGCAGACTTGGTTATGAGCTGTTTACAGAGCAAAGGGTGAATTTAGCATTCAGGGTGTGCTCCTCAGTGGTCCCTAGGAAGTATTTTCACTTTTCACCAGGAGTGCATTCCTGTGCTGTCTGCATGAGTGAAATTAGTCACTGTGTTCCTAATCCACAGCCTGGCTTGTCGTGTGCTGTCTTGCTATGGACAAGCCCTGCTTTTATTTTCTGTTTAAAGAACTTTCATCAGTTTGAAAAGAGAAGTCAAACTACTGGACTCCGTTGCTCAACATTTTGTGATAAACAACGTTCTTTATCAACCTGATATATAAATTTCTGGCGTTCACCTCTGTAAAATTAAGATGGTTCTACAGAACACAAATATAAAAGGTTTCTTCTGAGTCACCCTCATGTTAATTGTAGGCAAAAGCCTACAATTCAGAAAAATGTCGGTTTTGGAAGAGCTCACCTGTCTTTACAGTGTATGTGAAGAGCACATACAACTGTTCAGTTTAATTTAAATTATGAACAGCAAATTTATATCATTACAGCTTTATAAATCTGCAGTATCCTGTTAATTGTGTTTTATGGCTCTCTTAGGTATTTCCTAATCCTTGCTGTAGCACAGTATATTTTTCTTTATTACGATATGTTGCTTAGTAATGCACAAATCCCTCTTAAAAGTGCAGCTGTGTGTGATTTTTATGGGTGTGAGTCTCTGCTTAGAGGATGGCAGCAGTGATGTGCCTGCCCCTCTCTCTGTGATGCACTGAGGGCTGTGGTTTCATATCCTGCCTGTCAAAGTTGCCATCATTGGAAGGATGATTGCTCTTGTTATGTCTTTTCAGACACTGGAAATTATTAATTTAAGAAAAGCCCATACACACACACACACAGAGGGGGAGCATTCACATATTCTAGGGAGCTACAGGGAAAAAAAGAGCAGAGGGAAATCTGCGTTTGTCTTTAATGGTCTGCACCTGGATTCAGCCACCCTTTCAGGCCAAACTGCAGCATTCCAGGATGCAGTTTGACAGCTGGAGCAAAGCTCTGTGTCTCAGCAAGCCAAGCCCATTAGGGGGATGAGATGGACTGTTACGGTTTTAGAGTTGAAATGTTCAGTTTGTAGTAAGATTTCTATTTTTAAAAGTCCTGTTAAAGAACGTAAATGCAAATGAAAGCATTATGTCATTTTTGGTTTTTAGGGGCCCCCATGAAAAAGTGAAAGAACACGCAATACCATCCACATACAAGCTACTTACAGGAATTGTGGGTGATATGGCTTTTATCTGTACAAATGAACCCATTTTCTTCAAGCTTGGTGAGCTCTTCTCCTCTCACTGGCCCATCTTATTGTAATTAGTACCTGCACTGATATTTTGTAGGAAAAATCCCGTTCTTTTGAGGCACATTCGAACCAACCATTAGCAGGTGAGACCAGCTCAGCTTTTGATGATGGGTTTGCGTCATCATAACAATGACTTACGTTTTAAGAATAACATCCCTCTTTGTTCACCTGCTCTTAACTCACACTTGTTACCTCAAACAGAGGTGCTGGAAAATGACTCAGCCCAGCTCTTTTTCTAATATTTACACGTAGAAATTTAGATTCTGGCTGAGAAGGAACAGTATTTCCAGACCAGTGCTAGAAATCTGCATGGTAGTTCATTGCATAAAATAGATTTGTATTTTATACAAAATTTTATACAGAAAATAAAATCCGCTAATAGATTTGTGACACAAACGTTCCTGTCTGGCCACTGTCACCTAAGCCATGGTTTACTTCAGTGCAAGACCTGAGTTGTTGCCACTCTGGGTGTTTTCTGCAGCAGTGCTGGAGCTCAGTGTGCCACTGGCCTGAAACTCAACTTCCAAGCCAAGTTTGCAGGAAAGGGGCAAAGACTGTAAAAATGATGGCAGGTTGTGGGAGGAAGGTTGCTTAAATTTGGGCTTAGGGGAGAGAACATGAAAGGAAAGGTCTTGAGTTGCTTTGCTCTTTCTCAGAGTGGCTGTGAGAGCGTGACTGGTCTGTGCTGTTGCTGTGAGGAGGGTCACTCTTCCTTGCACCTCCTGACCTGCTCCTGCAGAGTTGTTGTTGTACAAGCTGTTCAGGTCTGAGGAGTTTGGGAGGAAAACCATATTTACAAGTTTAGTTGCAGCTCATAAGAGACTTTGAGAGCAAATAGTTGCAGGCAATGGCCTGAGTGGTTACTAAGGGTGATAGGCACCTTTTGACCTTGACAAAAGGGGAAATGTTTCCTTTGTGTCTGGCCAGCCCAAGAAAAGTAAAGAGGGTTATTTTGGTGCCTCAGGCAGTAGTGCACTGTGAGTAGCAACTTGAAACAAACGTATCAAACCTTCTGTGCGGCAATACTCAAAGTTTGAAGAGGATCTGTGAATCTGTTCAGACCATGGGTATGACATAGGATCCATGCAGGTGCGGAGCATTACCTTTGTAGTCCTGGTACTCTTATTCAGCTTTCAGCGGCCCCGTAGCCTTTCTTAGTGACCCCAGACGTCCATGTGACGTTTGTTTCTGGGCTGTTTGACAGCAGCATGAACACCCACACACCTTCTGGGTGTTCTGGCCCCTGAGTAGAGTCACGGGGCATCGCAGTGCTCCATCAGCAAACAGCCCTTTGCCATCTGCACAGGCGTTTTGACAACACAGGTGCCATGGTGCCCAGGGAAGGCACAAAACCTTCCCACGCCTGGCGTTTTTCTGCTTCCTCCTCTTTGCAATGAGTGAAACCATATCGCTTGTCTAGTCATGAGTGTGGGAAGAAATTGGTGACAAAAGAAATGTTCCATATTATAAAAGAAATGCCTTTCTGCCTTTGAAATGGCTCCCAATTTGCAGAGGTGAGGATTTTGTCATATACATGGTAAAAAGGGATTACTATTTAAATATTCCTTGAAAAAAATTCTATGAAAAGTTTATTGAAGCCCATATTTTTCCTTTATAGTTTTTGTATTCATTGGTGCAAATATAGGTAATTTAATGGGAATAATTAAATTGAATCTCGGGATTTTTTTGTCTGCTTTGCTTGCAAAAGTGAGGAAACTGAGTTTGTTTATCCCAAAGGAGATAAGAGCAAGATGAAATCTTAAATTCGGTGCATATTTCTGCACTAATTACCTGTGTTTGACAGTAATCTGTGCCTTTCTGTTCATAGCATAACTATTTTCAGAAATAAATTAAACGGTTATCTGGAACTTAGAAGATCTTGTTGCCTGTCCTATAGCTTTTTATGAAAACGTGTTCTCATGTAGTATGACAGACTACCTCAAATTCCTGTTTGGGCTAAAACGTTACTTAAAACCAATTGCGTGCACTGATTGGAATGTGTGTCACGTGCCACATTTAATTTCAACCCCATTTAAATTATAGGTGATGGTTAATAATGAAAATAACTGGTAGAAAAACATTGGATTTGAAGGCCAAAAAAGCATATTGTCTGTAAATAATCTTTGTGCTCCATTTTGAAATTATCTCCTGGTGTAGGAAAGCACATAATTAAATCCATCTCTTTTCCCCTTTAAAATTCAGAATAAAAAATATGTAAAATACATTTAAATCATGTTTAGACAAATTCACTTTGTAGTTCAGTGCAGGCTACAGGCTAAATTGCTAGAACTACATCAAGTTAATTGGTATTGAATGAAAGCTCGTTACCTGTTCTCGAAGCCTTTGCATTTACACAGTTTCAATTTGTGCAACTCAACTTAAATTTGCCAAGACATTGTTGTAATTATGAACAATATTTTTATTTTTTAAGAATTTTTTTAAAAAACAGTTACGTCCCTGGAGTTCAGTAACTCTCCAAATTTATGTCATAAAAATTGTTTCTCCTCCTTCTCCGTTGTCACAGTATATGGAAACTGTTAATAGTTTGAGAAACAGCTTCTGTCCTTTTCGGCCCTCCATGAATGTTTTATCTGTTTGACTTCTGTAAAACACAATTTATTATGAACCCATGTGTGCAGTTGTTAATGGCTGTGGGTCAGTGTTTAAGAAGCTGCACACTCCAAAGCTTTGAGCAATGATAAGGCTCAGGAAGTGATGGGTGGAAGAGGAGATAGGGATGGGGCCTCTCTCCTAGAACTGCAAGAGACTAAGCTTTGTAAAGGGTCAAGTTTAATTTCCACTTAAAGAGCAGTTTTAAAAAGTGCCAAATGCAACATAATTACAATGAATTTGTGAGTTGCTGGACTTGCTGCTTGAGGTGGGCAGTGGTAGCTGTATTTGTTGTGTGATATGTAGGAACTTTGCATTGCAGTTGGGTTGCTTCCTAAGAGCATGGGGTTGGGCTATTTGCTAAATTTATAGGGTGTTCTTGCAAATTCTCACACCTTGACCTGTTTTTATCTGTTTCAGTGAGGTTTGGAACTGGATATGGGGGAAAAAAATAACGCTTGTACTGTTTTTTTATTCTCAGTGCTGGAGTAAGTCTGAAACGTTAATGACCACAGGTTTTCTTGTTCATATAAGTGATCTAGAATCTGATCACTTCTAGAAACACATATTTTAGCCTACAAATTTTTTCTAAAATGTGAATTATTACCACATAATATATAATATTAACACAATGTGGCTGATTACCACATTGAAAACACAGAGTACAATCTATAGCACAAATAGATTATTTTGTGCCCTAAAATATTCTTTTGTCCACATTTTTCATGCCTTTATGGCAAATCAGTCCTGCAAGTTTCAGCAAGTCTTAGTTCTAACTGTATTTTTAGTGTATTGCTCATCTGGTGATGAACCAGATCCAGGCATGCACACTCAATCTGTCACTATTTGCTAGAATTCTTTGTTATTCTACTGTACCCTTCAAGGGTCTTAGCTGGTCATAAATCCAGGCAAAACAAAACAAAACAAAAAAGAGCAAGTATTTCAATTTATTTTACATACAGGTACCACATCTCACACTCGTTACAGAGTGAGTGTTATAATATCTGAAGTTTGCAAAGCAGATTATCACATGAAAGATCAAGTTATGGAAAACTCAGTAACTTCTAAAGCAAAAATCCTTCTTAGTTTCAGTGGCTAATATGGGATAACATTATGACATCATTTCATGTAGACTGAGGATGTTGAGTTGTTTTATTTTGCTTTTGTTTTGAAGAGTTTCAATTTGTTACAGATGAGATTTCC
The DNA here is from genome assembly GCA_013400495.1 of Nicator chloris. Taxonomy (NCBI): domain Eukaryota; kingdom Metazoa; phylum Chordata; class Aves; order Passeriformes; family Pycnonotidae; genus Nicator; species Nicator chloris. The sequence goes on from WAAE01021874.1 coordinate 22,652, forward strand.
AGGTTCACATCCCTGTATTCCACTTTTGGTAATCTGGATACCTAAACATCTACCCTCCAATGCATCTGCCATACTCAGTAATGTGGCACACTACAAAAGCCTTTGAAATTCAAGATAAGCAATCACTGTAGTGTAACCTGCTGTTTGTTGGGAAATGCGTATGTAAGCAGGTTTTTGTAATTATTCATGAAGCTTTCAAACATACCCCTCAGGAGCTGTGAATTTCGGTAGAGTGTGTGATGACATTGTTTATTGAGGTTCCATATCAGCATTCTTTACACCACTACTTCTTTAGGCATCTGGGACTTTGTATAATTGGTTCTGTAGATTCATTTCATTTGTCAGTAAGCTTATTTCACTTGCCATGTGAAAATGTATTTTTGTATTTATGTATTGCCACATCTCACTGGTGACCAAATAGTTGTACAATGCCAGTTTCCTGTGGTTCACACAAGTTCACCTTTGCCATTGCCGGCATGGGAAGTCAGCTTGAAATTAAGAGTGTCAGGAGGGAAGCCCAAACTTATTTTGCTGAGGAAGGTTCTGGAGTTTCCCTGCTCTGACAAGTCCCGTGCATCCCTTGGTGGTTTCACCTTGTACTAAGGTTTGAACATGCCCAACTTCATCCTTTCACGTTGTCCTGGGGTGACTTTATGGTGCTTATATGTATCCCCAGGTCTCTGTTCTGTTTATGCTGGGTATTAAGCTCTGCACCTTTCAGACTGGTTCTGAGAGTGAAGGAGGAGAAGAAGGGCGCAGTCTGTTTGCAGACCCCGCACTCGCTGTCCCGCATCCTCCTCACGGGCTGTGCGGTCTGCAGCACGGACAGCAGGACAGAGCTCTCCTCTGCTTTAGGCAGGTTTTAGCAACTGAGGCAGAGAAGTTCCCTGGGCTGTGGCTTTTCTTTTCCTTGGAACTGATCAGCCTGCTCTGGACTGGAAACCCAGACAAACACCAGAGCTCACGCCTGTGCCCCACCGGGGCCGGGGTGCGGCATTTTCCAGAGCAGGAGGGACGGATGAGAGACTGAGAGAGCCGAGCTACATCCCATGGCAAGGACTTCTGAATTTGTCATCTCTTCACAACGGTGAGAGGTTTCATTGTTTAATATTATTCATTTTTTATGCTTGTGAATACTTTGCTTGTAAGAGAAATAGGTTTTTTCCACTTTTCTCCAAGGCAATCTTTTTCCGAACCGCTTGGGAGAGGGGCCACTTGAATCTGCTTTCTACAGAGATCCCTTTGGAAGTTTCCTCCCACATTTGCCCTAAACCAAGACACACATGTAAGAAGAAAATATTCTAGTGGTCAAGATTGATTCCTCATCTTTTGTAAAGGTTGATGCTATCAAGTTACTTGTCACCTGTCTTGTGACCACTTGTAGTTACCAGCTTTGGAATGATTTTTCTTTTGAAGGAATAAGTTTGAGGATTTTTCTTAAAAGCGGTTTAAACTACTCACAGTTTTTGACCTCTGGAAAGAAAGTCACAGCTGACAGGCTGTTTATTAAGGACTTTGCATCCCACATAGTAACCCACAAGGAAAAAAGTTTATAAGTTTCTCTAGATTCAGAAAACGTCAATTTTAACTTTGAGCATTGTATTTTGAATAAAACTAAATATGGCACCAACTGGCATATGATTATCATGAGGTAATTGGACCCAAGGGATTAGAAGCATTTGGCTACGTGTACCTGTTACAACCCAGAATGTAAATTATAATAATTACTTCACAATAAAAGTCTGCAGAGCTGCACCTTATTTCCTAAGTAGCTGGAAGTTAGCAAAATGCTTTTGGATACTCTCAGCAATTTCATTTCCTTCATACCCTAAGGTTACTTCTATTAACATCAGTTTGATGAAGGTGTGAAATGAACAAATGCAAATATAACTAAAATTGGTTCTACAGATTCAGTGCTGGTTTGTAAAGAAGATATTTGTGCCCAGTATTGTTTAAATATTTCTTTTTTTTTTTTTTTCAAAAATTATTCTGCAGATGCCTTCTGCAAGCATTCACTTCTTATTGTATGTAAAGTCACATTTTCACTGAGAATTTTAAACAAGCCAAAGAATTTTGTTTCATTATGGTCAGAAGATGAAGAGGATAGGAGGACTCTACGAGATAGCTTTAAACACTTAGGCCTTTTTGCTGAGCTTTACATATCTTGGATATTTTACTGTGGATAATATTCCTCTGCTTGTCATACCAACGTAGCCTCAAGTGCTGACGGTGACACTTTCTGTGCTAGAAACTCCTCACATCACTCAGGGTGGCAAATGTGTGGTAGCCTGAGAAAGGAAAGGGAGAAACCTCCAGGGTCATAAAAAATGAGAAGGGTGGTTCATAGCTTATGTGGTGAAGCAGGCAGTTCTAGCACTGCTTACATGGTCTAGTAGAAGAAAATAGCACATCAAAACTTTGCTTATGTTCTCTTCCTTGTATCAGAACTTCCATAGCATGCAGTTAAAGAGCAAGTGTCTTTAGCCTGTATTCAGCTCATAATTGGTAAGGACTCTGTGTATGTTCTCTGCATCTTTGGGACCTAAAATTTTCCTTTCTTTTGTGTTAACAAGCAAACTTTTAAGTCTTAGATTACCCTGAGTCAAAATGAAGAGGCTGCCATCTCATGGACTGTATGAATTTGTAAACTGCACTTTAGAGCTGGCTTGCCTTTTACTCTGTGGGTCCAATCTTAGTTTATGTGCAAGCCCCAAGTTGGTTTTTTTTTTATCTGCAAGTGGTTTGGGTTTTTTTCTGTCATTATCCATTGAAGTATTTCACTTGTAAAGTCATTGGAAAAGTTAGATGTCTGGATTCACACTTCCCTCAGATGATGCTGTTACTGGTGGGGAGGGAAGAAGGGGGGGAAAAAACCTCCAAACCTTTGATCATTGTATTTTCTCTTTTTTTTGGTACTTAAGAACAGCTTCATCCAGTTGATCTCCTTCACAGGGTGCTGTTCAGCTCAGTAGGAGATGGCACAGTTCTGCAGTAGGAGCTGTGAGTGAAGGTACTTCCCTACCTTCATCTTTTCTTTGAAATTAAATACTTCTCTGGCTGCACTTCATTATGACTAAAGAAGTAACTGAACCTAACTTTTAAACAGATAGGAAAAATAAAACGTTTTTCTCCTGCCCAGGTGTAAAGCCTGTGAATATGCAGAAATAGGAGATGAGCTTTCTTTGCTACTTTCTGAAAATGTAGGTTGAATTTGACTTACTCTAACACTTAGCTATGTGTAAGAGTACAACTGAACAGTGTTTATCAGTGCAGTGCTGGCCAAAGTTTGCACAGTCATTAATTATTTCCACCAGAGAAATATATAATGCTATTAGAAAAAAAAAGCAGGCTATCTTTGTAACTCCAGGAAACTAAACATCAGCCACCCAAAAGTAATAGCCTGTCATTACATTTCTGTTTATCAGAGAAGAAAACTTTGTTCTTGCTGACTTGAAAAAGATTCCTGGAGTAAATTCTTCCATAACACACATAAATCATGTTCTCCATCAAGTAACCTAATGATGTTTTGGGGATGCCATCATTAGCTTTCCACACAGTATTTTGCCTGACAAGGGATGAAAACTCTCTTCTAATTATCCAGGAACTGAATAACAGGGACAAATAAATGGTATTGGATTAGATTTTTTAATCTTTTCAGGAAAAAAACAAGCAAAAATCCCAACACCTTTCTGGGGTCTGATTTTTACTAAAACCCCTGTCTCAAGGACCATGCTCTTGTTTTCAGTACGACTAGATCTAGATTTTTTTTTAAATTTTGTTTTTTGCTTGTCATTCTTATTGTTCTTACAGATAGGGTGGATAAAATACTTGGGGTCTTGTCATTGTGGGTAGACTACTGATTTGTCTTAATGCTTCTTGAAAAACTGTTCAGGATGTTGATCAAAATCTAATTAGTTTAGTATTTACTGCATCTGCAATATTGTTTCCCCAAAAACACTTATCTCTTGTCTAGGTGGGTATGCCATGTCTTTCCTTGAAGAAATCCAACATGACACATTCTTTCCATATTTCACTTTATTAAATCAAAGCACAAAAACTTAAATGCTTTTAAAACAACTACAACTGCTAATCTGTATAAAATGCATTAATCACATTTACAGTGACTAACTGGTATGTAAGTACTACTATGAGAGAACATAAACTAAATTTTGGATGCCACAGAATATGGTACTGCAATTTGTGCCTCAGAATTATGGTTGCCAGTCTTGCTGTTTCTGCTCTAGCAAGAGGGAACAATTAAATGTCCCTTGATCACTTTAAGTTGCCCCATTCCATTGAGGAGGGGATGTTTTCTTGTAGGAAGGGTGACTGTGACTTCTGCATTCTTTAAGACTGATCTCCATAGACTCTACCTGCAGTTGGAATCCAATGTCCTGTGAAAACAATGACCAAAATACCCATCTTAAGAAAGAAAAGATAAGAACAAGTGCACATCACCGTTTTTCCGACACCACTTTGTATAGGCAGACTGACTCCCTCACGTGGAGAAGGTGGGTTCAGGAAAGATGGGAAGTTTGGACTACTGAGAGGAATTTTGTGTCTGAATTACTCAACTCTAAAGTTAATGAATTAGTTTGTCATTTATAGTCTTCCAAGTTGACCCTAACTTGTCCATTGCTGAAGCATATTTCTGCTTAACTGCAGTACTGTTGTGCATTTTTGACTCATCTGTTTAATGCCTTGAAGTGCACCCCATGCTTTCCTTTTAGGGTTTGCACAAACTGAGCATTCTTATTTTCTAAAGTAGATTTTGGATTAAAGTCCTGCTAAAAGCACGAGGCACTTGCATTGTCATGATAAATCTTTGTGTCCTGTCCATAAACCACAGAGTTCAGGCAGCAGAGTCAATAATCACAATATCATGAATCATTTTCCACAGTGGGCCTGACTGGGATGATTTGTGGGTGTTGGTAACTTGTACACACACATTGCTGTGTTTCTGCATGTACCTCAAACCCAAGCAGTTTTACAGAATTTCACAGAACCAGAACCACCCTAACACTCTGTTAGCCCCTAATGACAGCCATTCCTGCTTTGTTACCCCTGCTCTGCCAGCTCTCAATTTTCCTTTATAAAATTAATGAAATTGCTGACATTTAAATGTCTTCTCATCCATACTTCACATAATTACCTGTATATACGTTAATGATTTCCCCACACACTTCATGCAATTAAAGACATAAGCAATTTTTCGTTCTTCTAAAACATTTTGAGGAACCATACATCTTGGGGCTATTTGTGTCAAAATATTATTGTCCCCTCTAATTTGGAAATACTCCTAATATCTTTAAAATATCTGGGACTAATTTAGCTCTTAAACCCAAATGGCTTAAATTTGTCTAAGATTTCTTTTGAATGCTGATTTTCCTTGAAGCTGCTCATTTATATCAACATAGTGCATATCTTTTCAAGCCTAGAAGGAAAAATTTTGATGCTTGTTGAGAGAAAGAAAGTAATGTGATGGATTTTTAGATACCTTCTCCTAGATTTTAATATTAAATAGAAGGTGTTTAGATATTTTGAGGACTGTAACTTCAGCTATGAGTGACTGTTCTGCCACAAGGCAGACATTGTCATACATTTCTTGTGTGTGGCTCTCTCAGCCTTCTGGGCTGACAAACTACCTTGTTATCATCTTATAATTTTTCTCCATTGAGTATCCAGGTTTTATTCATTGCATAGCTTATCCTATTTGTGCTTTCCGTCTTGGTTGTCACTTGCACTCCTCTCCTGCCATGCATGAGTGGCCGTGCTGAAGCAATTCTCATCAGGGATGACCACGTGATTAAACCATGCCCAAAGTTAGGATCGAGTTTGACTCCCTGTGGTGCTGTTTGTCCTTAATGTCTGATAGAGTAGGGGCTGTTCTACTCTAGTACTTGGTAATATCATTTCTGTAATAAAACTATTTGGTTTTCATTTCTTCTAGAGAGATGGAAGATACAGTCTCTAAGAGCCATTAAATCTGAGGTTCATTTATTTCATAGCACTTCTACTTTTGGTGGGCCGTTGTGACTAGGCAGGAAGCCAAGTAGATCACTTTTTTTTTTTGCTTTCATTACAGAATAGTTTTTTTTCTACAACTTAAGGCTAATGGTTGATAGTCACAATTGTTAACAGATGTATTTTTTTTCTGGTGAATGCTGTGCAGTAAGTTGTGTTCCACTGCTGCAAACAGAAGCTGAGAGTTCTTATTTTACAATTTCTGTTGCATTTTTAAGTCATATAAATCAAACTATTGCACATGGTCATACATGCTTTTTTTTTTTAATTTCAAGTTTAAATCTCTTTAAACCTGTGTCAATTATATTAAAAATCAGAACAGGACCAGTGGTAACCAGGTTGTGCTATTTAGCAGGGAGAACTGTCTGTTTTCCATCATAAATCAATAGCTAACACCTATTCATTTCACACAGTCCATCAAAGAGCCCCTGCATGATTGCAATGTTTTTCCCTATGAATTTTAAGCAGCATTTTTGAACATTTTAGATTCAAAATACCTTTGCAAGTCCCAGCTTCCTTATACAAAACAAGTTTTAATGTCATCCTGTGTTGTTACCTGTGTTTGAGTGTCAGCTGACAAACTTTTGAAGCTGGTCAGTTTTCTCACTCCTTCAGATGGAAAAGGAAATGTTGAAGGGGTTTACTTATTTTCAGATATTGGCAGATATGACAGCAAAATCCCCCCTTCCCATTCACATTTGGTTGGCTCACATAGTGAATTCTGTTAATGCTTCTAAAGTTCTTTGGAGTTATAAAATGTTCTCCAGGTGTGTTGGAGCAGGTGTCAAACAACAGCTGTTTTATCCCCAGGGGCTGCTTTGTACCCAGACAGCTGGAAGCAGGGCTCAGGGTCAGCTCTATCAAGTTCAAGGCCAAGTGCCTGGTCCTGCAGCTGAGTCACAACAAGAGATCAACAAGGTTGATCTCTTCCCCCAGGTTTCTGCACCACATGGGTTGCAGGCGTTGGAGCAGGCTGCCCAGGGAAGTGCTGGCGTCACCATCCCGGGGCAGTTTGAAAGAGCTGTGGCACTGAGGGACACGGTTTGGTGCTGAGCAGGGCACTGCTGGGGTAAGATTGGCCTCAATGATCTTAAAGCTCTTTTCTGACCCAAATGTTTCTCTGATAGTCTGAGTGAGTATCACACTAGAGACAACAACAACAACAACAACACTGCTTTCACTCGGTGAGCAGCAAAGTCAACATTACAGGATTCCACATCAAAATCTTCCCATTAATTTGGGAACCGGCAGACCCATATAATGCTGTGCAGCTGGAGCTGCAGCATTTCCTAGCCTGGAGATGTAATGAGCCATTAGCATACGACACTGACTGGGAATTGTCTTTATACTTCAAAAGGAAAATGGAGATGAAAAAGCACAGAGATGAAACACAAATTTTCCCTATTTCTCAGTTGTTGAAAATACAAAAGGTCACAATTGAAAGCTAAACTTAGGTTGATTCCTGGTGAAGAAAGGCTGTTTCATCTCCTCTGTCTTAGAGAAGCTTAGATATTTAGGAAAACATTCTGGTACCATCTGCAGCACCAAGTGGGTGAGTGGCAAGCTGTTAAGAAGAGATGTGGATTTCTGTTTTGATGTGTGTACATCACTGTTGAAGTTCAGAGAGCCATGCCAAAAGTATTTTGATATAAACATAATGTATTTTTTTAAAACATTAACTCCTCACTTATTTCAAAACCACATTTCCTAGCTGTTTGTATAATAAGGTTTTTTCCTGAGTTTTAGTCTAAACCTTTAAACAGAGGGTTACTCAGTTTCCTGTTACTTTACAGGTTTTAGAAATGTTTGTCCTAAATGAGCACCTTGTGTCAGCAATTTCCGTGGACACATCCCTCTGAGGTAACTTTTTATTCTGTGAAAGTAGATGTCAGTTCGGTGTAACTGGGAGACTGCATCCAAGTTCAAAGGCAGAAATCCTCACTTTTCCAGATTAAATCAATCTGGCATTTCAGGCTTTGTTCTGGTTCTGTTCTTATCATTGCAGTGATTGGAGACCACGTGACAAGAAAAATTAAGTGCATGTTCTAAATATATCTGCTGATTTATTGGGACTTAAATATTTAATTTTGTCTTTATGTTGCTTAATTGTGGTATATAGCTGTGCCTTGGGTATTTCATGGATATGCAGATGAGGATTTCTGAAACAACATGTGATCAGGGCCTACCCTTGGAAGTAGAGGATATCTGCAGTGAAATGGAATTTCTGAATTCCAGGTCTCATTACCCTGATGATTTTTCCTTACTCAGGCCTGTGAGGATATGCACTGTAGCAAATGTAAATGAAGGCACTTATTTTTCATAACCCTATGGCTACATAATAAATGCAAAATGTTGCTGTCTCCTTAGAACAGCAAATCTGGTTTACCTCTCCACAGTTTGCAGGAAACCGCTTCATTTCACATTTTGGAAGTGAGATGTTTAGAGGAGTTTTTCTACAACACCTGAGCTTTTGGCTGCTGCTTCTCTGAGATTTGGACATCCACGGTGTGTGAGTTCTTAGGCCTAACTGCATAACCCTGTCCTTAGGTCAGTCCTTGGTTGCAGTTAGGGGCAAAAGGTTGTAATGCTGAATTCCAGGTCCCCGGAAGTTCTAATTTTAGAGGGGGTTCATCCCCCCCTCAAAGCAGCCAGTAATGCTTTAGACACATCTTCTCTGGCCCCCAAGTGCACAGTGATGATCAGAAATGTGTTCATACTTTAACATTTCATTCTTTGATGAGTATACGGAGCATAGCAAAGCCTGACCCTTCACCTCCAGGCAGTTAGAAAACGCCAACACTGTTACAAAGCAAGCTGAAACACCAGAAGGATGACATTTGGGAGCTGTGTCGTTAACTGGGTCTTGCTCATCCTGGTAAAGCTGTGTATGGTTTTGCTTTTAGCATGTTGTTCTCAGAATTACTTCTGAGAGTTAGATGAGTTATAAAATTATCTCATTCAGGAAACGGTTGGGTGAGATGAGCTTAGGTGAAACCTGCTGCAAAGATCCTGAAGTCTTCAGCAGGATTACAAGTGCAGAGGCTTGCAGGATTGGTGCTTTATCATCTGTAAAGCCTGTAAGATTCAACAAGAAACCTGCTCCAGGTGACCCTGCTTGAGCAGGGGGTTCTTCCAACCTCAAACCTCAACCATTCTCCAATTCTGTGTCCTCTTATTGTATTGAGCTTTCTTTTCTTCCCTTTTTAAAAAACAGTAATTCTGTGTAGCTAGTGAGAACAGGCAGTAGCAGACTTGGTTAGCTACATGTCTTTCATTACATTTCTCCTGAATTCTGCCTGGGTTCTGAGGACAATTTTCCTAAACCCTGTCCAGCCACAGCATTGGCTTAAGTCCTTAGAGGTGACAAATGCTGAAGGAAAAGTTGCTGCTTTCATTCTGTGTCCTTTGTACTATGCAGAAAAGCCTGATTTCCTACAGGGGTATTTTAGCTGCACTGCTGGGAATGTCTGGCTGGAGAGCCTCATATGATCCCTTGGAAGAGTGATGGATTAACACTGTGCTGGAGAGGGGTTAAAGAGCTCAGAAATGGCAAATGCTGTCGTTTTACAGACCCTGTCCTTTAACAGCAGTAGGCCATGTGAGGGAGGGCAAAAAGCTTCCTTAAAACTGACTCAACTCATTGAAGCATGAGGAAACTGCGATTCACCTCTTAGCAGTAAAGTAGAAAATCCCAGAGTATCCCAAACAAAGCATTTACAGGCAAATTAAGAGCCTGCAGAATTCAAGTGCATGATGCTGTAAATACTAAGTGCTATCACTTACCTCAGCTATTAGGTCTAATTAACTTGATGTAGACTATTTGGTAATAATAAGTTAATGTTCTATTCCTTGGAAGTGGAACATGACAACATTACACCCCTGTAGATAAAAATGACAGAGTTTTGTTCAATTACTTGTGGGGAGATACAGTTGTTATTAAATCCTGCTATCTGTGAAATGCAAACTCACGTGTCCTTAGAAATAAATTGCTTCATCAATAACAGCCTCAGCCCCCTATTGGAGCAAGGCTGCTGTGTGTGCTGGTGAGTTGGATCTTTGCCTTACTTTGTTTTTAACGTAACAGATGTGCTGCTTCATCTTATTGTACACGGAGAAAATCCAGAAACCACTTGATTTTCCTGCTGATATCTAATTTCCACGCTCCTCCAATTTCAAGTGGACTGCTGGAAAGTCTTCCCTTTTTCCAAGCTAGATGAGATCGAGTTCATAGCAAGTATTTGAAAAGAAAGCATTCTTTAAAACGCTGTGTTCACACCGTGGGTTTGGTTGTGTTGGATGCAGTGACACAGGCAGAATTACACTGCCTGCCACTAACAGAGTCACAAAATACATCTGGCAAAAATGCAGAGGTTTAGGGGCAAAGATTTAAGTGTCTTCCCATTTGTGAGCCTGCATGTAGTTTACCTTCTCAGTGATAACAGGTTTATTGTACACAGCAGAAACGGCAACGGAAATCACATCTCACAAAATTATACTGTGCTTGATAAAATGGACAGTAGCAAATTAAAATTACATATTAGTGAAGTTGCAGTTATCTATTGGTGTATAAAGATAGCACTGGGAAAAATCAATTTTTTGCCATCTTTAATTAGCCTTGTTCTATGTTATAAATGTAATTAAAATGCCATTGGTGGCATGTTTCTAAAGAAATCAATTCTATTCATAAAATATTTCTTGCAGGAAAAAACAAAACAAAAGCCCAAGCTAAAACAACAAACCAAAAATAACTGCATGAGGTGTATTTTAGGAAGTTATGCTATCAAATACAATCATATTGCTCCCATTTTTTCTGTTTTTCCAGTTGGTTTAGAAATGTCATAAGGCCATTGGAGCTGTTTGAATGCCTAATCAAAGTAGACCTGAATTTCTACATTAAAAACAAGATGCAAACTGATTTTCATGGTATCCCTTATCTTTGTCAATTCTTGCTCAATTAGATTTTTATTGCCTAGCTGGACCTAATCTTTCGGGTTTTCAGGGTAAGACTTTTTTTTTTTTTAATTGGGAGGATTTCATAGCAGCACCTGGAAAAACAGACTGTAATCAGCTGATCTGAATTACAGCCACTTGTGCATGTAGAATTCCAATGATGCTACTGGAACTGCTCAGAGAAAGGCTGCTCATAGGGCAGCTGGGAACACCAGCCTGTGTTTTGTGGGGAGATTGAACATATCACTTCGTCACTATTGCTTAATATGTAAAACAGGGCAAGAGCATACATTTTGCTTTTGTAAACTTTGCAAACTCACAAGAAAAAATACTATTTTCTATGTTTTTTGAATGTAAAACAGGCAGTAGACTTGAAAGAAGTCATCTCTAGAGTTGTGTGACCTATTAGGTTGAGCATTTAATTAATGACATAATTTGTGAAGGACAAAAGAATCCTCCATTCCTGTTAGGGCTGGGTGTCTTCGTTAGGACCTGGCATGTCTGAGATGGTTTTTGCATTCGGAATGAGTGATTCAGTTAGTTTTCCCTACCCACTCCAGATCTGTGGTGCTGTGTTCAGAAATAAAATCTCCTTGGTGAAAAATAAGGTGATATTTTCACAGTCAGATCACTGGGAACTGATTAGCAACAGAGAGAAAATGAATGGGGGAAAAAAATCCAGAAAGTAGCATTTCCACCTCTTTCATCTTCTGAATGTATCAAAAATACAGATAAAAAAGATGCATATCTATGGAAATACATATAAAGGAGTTTGTATATCCACAAATTTACTCAAGCCTGATTTACAGTTTGTTGAAACTGATGAGAATTTTTTTTTCAATTATCTGTAGACCATTGCTAGGAAATTTATCGTTCTGAACCCAGATTTATGGACTTTGGGTTTTCTATCATTTCTGTAATTTTAAAACATTCTTTAGATAAGGATATGAAAATTAAGGTTCTCATTGTTTAATACTAATAAATTTCCTCTTACATGCATCTCATGTTCTTTCAACCTTAAATTTTGTGGCACAGCATGAAGAATCCTCAGTGGATTGTGAAGGATCCAAAGAAACGGCACTTGTTTTATTTCACCTGGGGTTTTGTAACAGTCTGCAAGGGCACAACTGGACACTTATGTGGCCATGGCTTGAAAACCCTAATACTCAGTGACATTCATTTGCAATCTAAAGTTTGTTTGCACTCCAGAGCGAAAATAGCAATTCCTACTTTATGGCACTTCTTGTCACAGAATTTTTAGTATTACCATCAGTCTTTATTTTCTATCTGACTGGTTTCTTTCTGGAGCTGTTTGGGGTGTTTGTTTTGTGGGTTTGGGTTTGGGTTGGGGATTTTGTTTTGGTTTTGGTTTTTTCCCCCTCTGGGCTTTCTGTGGTTTTGAGTGAGTTTTTTTGTTGTTTGTTTGTTTTTAATGCCATCCAAAGATGCAGTTGTGATCGTGTGGAACCAGTAGTTTCCTCTCAGGGTTGTCAGATGTGACAATTATCCACTGTTTGGATGCTGAGGGACACAGCACTTGTGGAATTGTCACGCTGTGTTTTGGTGTCAAGCTGACTAAATATGATTTGAAGGCAGTTAGTGATCTCCTCAGTGCAGAAAGGGGCTGGCAGTGCTGGGCTTGGCCCATCAGGAACACAGAGCAGGTTTTGGGGGTATCACCACGTGAGACTCTGGTCTCCAGCTAGTAAATCCCTTCCCACGTGGGTGTGGTTCTGTTTGTATCTCTGGAGGTGTCAGTGGGGTGAGGAACCTGTCCCATGCAGTCAAGGACAGAGTCAGCTGGCCATTACTGAAAACCATCCAACACTAACACCCATTTTTAAAAATGGGCCTCGCGGTTCCTTTTGCAGTCAAAGATTTGGGGTTTTGCTTTAATGTTTGGGGACAGGCAAGTTGTCACTCCTTGTCCTATATGGATTGTAATTCCTTCTAAGTGTGCAATGACTTAATAAAAAATGGATGTCAGCACTGCCCTGTGTCAAACCAAGTGATGGCAGTGCTGGGTCTGAGGCAAGGACAGGTCTTTTGCCATGGTTCAGCAGTTCATGTTTCCTGCTCTCTCCCTGTGGAATGGTGGGGCTGGGTTGTTTCACCCCCTCACTGGCACAGTGACAGAGCGGGTGCCCTCCTCTGCTGCAGCTGTGCTGCTCACATGAGAACATCAAGTGCTTGTCCTCGGAGCCAGCACTGGCCTGTAAAACGCTCCTTGCTGAGTGGGGCAGGGGGGAATCTCTGCCAGGGCGTGCTGATGCTGCACCTGTGGGTGTCCCTTCCTGCCTTTCAGTTCAGCTCCTCCCTCTGTTTTGTCTGAAATTTGCACGGGGAACGTTTTGGGACAGGGACGCACCTTGTGCAAACCCTTGGCTCTGAGTATTCCAAGCAGTACTGAATCCTTGCTGCTTTGTACTCTGGAGTATTTCTAATGCAAAAAAAGGTTCCTGACTGGAAACAAAGGGGGTTCATGCCTTGGAAGCTCAGATCATGAACTGTTGGCAGGATTCTTTTATTGTGTTCTCTGTCTGTTCACGTTGTAGCTGACAACGTGCATGTATTAATTGTTACTGTTTGCCAGTGCTTCTGGTAGTGAATGATGCTCCATGGCAACACATTCACCCCACTCTCGGTCTAGAGGAGGAAAGAAAACCTAAGCCTAACCCAGATACTACAATGTGCCAAACTGTTTTACTAAAAACCAAAATCATCATATTGCTGTAATTTATCCTCTGTGCTTCCCCAGGCTGGTAGGCACTTCTCTGCATTTCACACTTCTGTGTTAATTTTTAAAAGCTCTCTCTGTTCTAATGTACAAAAGTGCTTCAGTCTCCTACTGTTGGGATTAGAGGAGGATGGGAAGCTCTGAAGCTCCTGCCTGTTTGGGTGCTGAAATCTGAGTGATGCCTTAGACTTACAGATGTCAATTGCTACTTTATGGTGTTTCCTTCTCAGCTGCTTTTTCTCCTATGGGTGTTTTTGTCAGGGTACTGTTTCCATTCAACTGTCTTTTAAAACAAGATCACACAGTTCATTATCAGAGAACCCAGCCCACCATGTCAGCTAAAGGATCATGAAACAGTGGCATATTTTCCCTTGACTGTCTCATTGTGGGTTTCCAATACTGCATTATATAATGTGATAAATTACAGAAATAACAACTAAATACTGCGTGATCCAGTATGGGGAAAAAATCCTTATATGTTATAACCCTTCTCCTGGAAGGATCCTCAAATATTGTTTGCATCTCAGAAGAGTTAAGATGGCTCAGCTGGGACAGAGCTGACCTACCTCAACCAGGAAGAATGATTTTCTTTCACTTCTATATTTTCTGATTATATATGATATTTGAATCAATTACATGCACACATAGCTAGGGATATGACACTAGTTTGCAGATTTCACATTAACTATGTCCAATGTGCATTAGGCAAAAAAATGTTTAAAAAATTTATTAAACATATTGAACGGTTTTACATAATGCAACAGCCATTGTGAATTTTTTTGTGGAAGTGGTGATCAGGAAAGGAAACAGCAAAATCATCTCCACTGCTATAAACAATTAACACTGTGCCCTCATGATGTGCTAAATATATCACATAGCTTTTAGCTGTGGAGAGTCTTTTTATACTAATGAGCTGGTTTGACAGAAAGTTTTGGGGTTTCATTTCCAAGTGAAAAGAGAGTTTACAAAATTTCTGAGTGCTGCTCTTGCAGGTGTCTGGTGCAAGAGGAAAGAGGGAGGAGAGATCTCATTTAATTTGATGTGATGTTAGGCACTGGTTAGTGTTCAAAAATACTTCTAAGAAGCTGCTGCAACTTTAGCATTTGTTTTCCAAGCCTAACGTTTTTCATGTTCTTGTTTGATAAGAGAGGTGAGGAATGGCTTCTCTGCTCTGTTGGCTCAGCAAAGACGGTTCAACTGGGGAAAAAGGTGAATTGGAGTCTCCTTCAGCCTGTGCATCAAAGGCTCTCCAGTGTGAGGTGTAGTTCTGAAGTTCTGGTCAAGGGCATTATCTTTGATATGATTTAACCTGGATATTCTTCAGTTTTGTAGGCACTTGTAAAATAATTAGACTTGATTAGACTGCTAACTCGTGAGCACAGCCTGCTTGAGGCCAAGCTGATCTGTAGGGCACACATAAGGTCTCTGCTGGCTAAATGAGGAGTGCTGCATGTCAAAGGGGGACCTACAGTATTCAACTTCGAATTTTAAAGTTGCAAAACCCAGACTTTTTATGACAGCAGCTAGTTTTAGTTATTTTTTTTTTAAAGTCACTAGTTAGGTGAAGTCTCTTACCAGAGACCTAGGTAAAGACTCTTCAACAAAGTGGTAGGAAATATTTTTCTCTATAACTGCATATTTGTGGAAAGTGGGAGTCAAAGAGCTTAAAAGACACAGGAAGTGTCTTTCTGTTGGAATCTGCCTGGAATAGTCAGCAATTAATAATGCTGCATCATTCAGACATAACCTTTCCACATCCTGCCTGGACATGCTCTCTAATTTTAGAACACATTACTCATTATATGTGGTAGGTCAGAGGATAATGTTACACTCTAAATCAGCTTCTTCTCTAATCTTTCTAAACCTTTAATGCCTTTTTCACACAGAAATACAGTTGTCAGCCATTCAGTGTCACAACTGGCAGCAACAGGATGAGCAGTATATTTTCCCTTTTTTGCTTGTAAATCATGAAAGAAATACCTGCTCCCATTCTTTCTCCAACCCAAACGGATTATTGTACCCAATGAGAAGTGAGGGATCTATGCTGGGACCTCATTAGAACTCCTTCCCACAACTGCACATTTCTTAGCACCAGCTTCTCAAGGACAGAGTTTCATTAGCAGCTTTCATCCGTGGATCTTTAAGAGGTTTAATAACGTAGTAATAGTTGTGCACTCAATTAATTAGTTAACCCATATTAGATACGTTTGTGAAAGACCCAAAACATTTTTAATCTCAGCTAGGGAGAGATAGTGTCACAGAGATTGCCATTATCTCACAAAGCATGTATGATAAACCGGGAGAGGGGCACTGCAGATGACTGACCTGATTTCATGGATGTTGTGTATGTGAAATCTAAATTGGCTGCCTGATTTAATGGCTTGGGGAAGGCTGTTCTAAATGATTTGCCCACAGCTGCTCGATGGCCGTGATCATTTAACTCTCAGCCCCTTGCTTTAATGATACAGCATGCTTTGCTCTAGTGTGAGGAGAGTATGGTTTGCATTGCCATTAAGACATTTCTGTCACATAGAAAGGAATCCAGAAGTTCTCTTTATAGAAGAGAATCCAGCAGTATTTGGATAGAAAATCCAGTGTATCATGCTTCATTGGTGAAAATTAATAAAAATGGGGAATAAGTATAGTGTAAAATTTAAAAAGTATGACTTTTACACACCAGAAAACACATTGTTGGAAGAGAATGAGCCAAATGAGAGGAAAAGGAACTGCTTTTTCCAGTCTTTCTCAGTTAAAATAGAGGTGAATTTGGCAGAAGTTCTTCCAGTAAAATCTGCTTTAGAATAAAAGCTCTGCCACTGAAGCTGAAGAAAAAACCCTCATATTTTTACCAGAGCTAATGAAAAACCCTTTTACTTAAGTTAGTGTGCTCTCTTATTTCATGTGCAGTTTTTGCACAGTGTTTGCTCTACTTTATCTGTGGCTTTCCCACTTCATTTTTTCTTTTTCTGTAAAAGAAAAGGTTGACAAATGGCTGCCCCTGCAAGATCTTGAGTATGCAGCGGACGGCACAGAGAGCCATGGCTGATACTGGTGGTGGTATCAACCCAGGGCAGCTCACTCTGTTAATTATGGGGCCTGTCTTACAGGAGAAAGTCTCTTACCACGTCTTGTGAGAGGCCTTTTCAGTAATAGATAATGAATTAACTAGAGGGAGGTTAACAAAACAGTGCACATCAAAACATAAACCTCTTCCATTAAGCACCAACTGCATGAATTGCCCCCCTTCTCTTTTTCTTTTAGAGATAAGAATAGATTCATTAAAGGAGTTCTAAATATTTTATCACCTTTAATGTACTCGTACAGACAAGACTTAGCAATACAGCCTCAGACATAATTCCTAAATGAGCTCTCTCCTTCATAAAACCTCTCATTAATCTGTCTAAAAGAAGATGTGTGTCTGTCTGCTCAATACAACCACTGTCAAACCTGTGATGTGTTGGTTTATGTGTAATAAAATAGAGCAGCCTAAACTCTGCAGATAAAAACATTAATGACAGGATTATAGTTCCTGAAGTTAATAGAACACGTGCCTTGTTTTCTGTGGAGAAATAAGATTGCTGGGGTTTTGAAGCAATGAGTTCCTCTCATAATTGAGTGGTCATGGAGTGCCCTCCTTGTCCTGAAATAGAGGGAAATTCTCCTCCCAAGTAGTGGAAAACTGGACCTTTTTAAAAGCATTTTGAATTTGCTTCTGACTCTGAGGGTGTAACTGATGAGCCATTCTCTTTGGAGTGCCTCATCACTATTTAGATTTCAGGTGTTCCCTTGATAACTGGAAATGCTCTTCACTTTGACAGGACTCGTCCCATTGTGAAATCTTGTGGAACAAATCATTCCTAGTACAGTTGGTTGCATCTTCTACCCAGCAAATGGCTTCTGTTCTGGGGCAGACATGAGGATGCCACACAGAGGGACCAACTGTTTCAGAGGGTCCTGGTCATTCACTTGGGGACAGTACCACGGTATCAAGGCTTGTTCTCATGGCATAACAGAACACTTTGCAAAAACTCAAGACGGAATTTCAGGCAGACGAATTTCAGGCAGAATGGAGAACGTTCCCAAAGTGCAGTACAGCAGCCAAATGAAGAAGCAACTTGTGTTTCTGGAGAAGGGGTAAACAGGCATGTGAAGAAAATTACATGGACAGATGGAAGCACACTAGGTAGAAATAGGGATTTTAATTTAAAAAAAAATTGTCTTGGAAGAACAGTGGAAGTAGAGAATGTGACCCTGGGACTAAAATGTTCGTCTTTGTCAGAAGCCTGTACAGGGAAACATAGCCTCCTCTATCTCCAGGTTGTTGTGGATATAAAGTAAACATTTAAATGCTGCTATGAGGAGCTGTACTTTATAGACTCTGTTCACACTCTCTTTAGTGGCCCATTATAAATCTTTACTTTATGTGAAGGGTAGTGAAGGAAGGAAAGGTTTTCCTGATTTATGGTAGAATCTGCGAGTATTTAAAGTTTCAAGGATGGATCTTATCCTCTCTTGGTGTAAAGATTTTGCCCTGAGAGGCAGAAAAACTGATACTAGCCAAGTTCCAATGGCTTAAGAAAACCCAAAGCAATAAAATAATGAAGCTGGGTTTCCTGTTGGCACTCCATGCATGGCCAGCTTTAGATGGACCTGAAGGAGGACAGGTAGGTTACTGCTGCAGTATGTGAGGTTTGGTGTATGGCACTGAGAGAACTGTGATCTTTGGCATATTCCCATGAGCAGGTTGCATATAGTTAGTGAGCAGCTCCTGGAAGAAGGAGGATGCTTAATCATCATTTGGGGAAAAAAGGGGGTTGTTGTTTTATTCCAAATTTGTAATTTTCCATAATTTCCTTTTTCTGTGTAATTCTAAGGCAAACTGATGAGTGTGTTATTGCACAGAACATGTGTTTGATTTCCCTGTGTTGTTGGATGAGGGCTCGAGCTGGTGCTTTTGCACAGAACCAAGCTCTGTTTCGTGCAGTCCTTTATTCTGGACTGCTGAGCTTGCACAAGGTTTGCAGATAAATCAGAAGTGTAGCATCCCTGAATGCAGTGCTGATGGAGCACAGTAAATGTAAGTGTATGTACATCAGTGCCTGATGCTCCCTGAATAGTAGTCAAAGAATCCAAATGCTTCTTGAAAGGGATATATAGATACTTTTAGACTATCTAAAAATCATGCATAATTATTGATAACAAACCATTAAAAATGCTTTAAATGCATTGAGATATCTTACTAAAGAGCCATTCCCACTATCACTATCTTGGTGCTGGTTATCCTTTTGTATTAAGTCAAACAAGGAACTTTGTGACGGAGAAAGACTTGCCACTCAGAAGAGCGTGGAGTGTGATGTTTGAAACATGAAGGACTTGAGGTGATTTCCAAAACAGAGGAAATTGGGGAAAAAAAAATCATTGTAATAACAGCATTGTGTGGAATAGACAAACATTTTTCTTGTTGCACTTTGCTATGACATTCACACAGTGATACCTCCAGAATATTTAAGAATCACTGGAAAGAACTAACAGGAACTTGGTCCACACCAAGCTTGTCAGGCTGGCTCTGTGACTTGCTCTAGTGAAATCCTCTCCAGGGATCCCATACCTGGGAATTCTTGCAGGACATCTGAGTTCAGCCAGAGTTTTCAGTTTTCATCCCACCAGAGAATGGAATGTTTTTAAGGGTACACCCAGGTTTCCCATAGGAAATCTGGAATCAGCCCAATCCTGCAGGACACCCTGAACTGGACACTTCACTGCACCAAGCCCACAGTGGCAAGAGCTCCTCACTGAGAGAGGTAGGAAATGCATCACAGCTATTTCTGCAAGGCTCAGATTAAATCAAAATCCTCAATTAAAAATGGGTTTATTCTTAGAAATGTGTTTCAAGAAAAAATAAACATCTGAAAACAGTAAAAGGGGCTGGAAACCTTAACTATTCTATGCTAAAAGATGTTACAAACAGTATAACATTTTTTAGAACAAGTTTTATTTTTTTTTAGCTTATAAGACCAATATGACATATTTCCTATATATTATATACATTTAGTATTATATGGGATATATTCAGTGTTATCATACCAAATATAAAGTTAAAAAGTTATCTGCTTGGAGCAAAACAAGTTGTCTTTGGCTAAATGCATTTCCTTTATGGAGTTTATAATGTTTTCTTTTGGAATCAGCAAAACCATATTTTAGATTCTCAGAATTTTAGTCAAATGGACTTCTCGTTCTGCAGACAACTCTGAGGAAAAATCTGGAGATAAGAATTATCATTTGGAGAGGAAGATGGGATACAGCTTTTAAAGTAATCGTGAGTCAGACATAGGTGCTTCTCCAGAAAAAAAAAAATTTTCTGCTGCCAGCAACTGAAAACTCTTAACCAAAGGCTGAGGCTTTTTTAAAATCTTTATATTGATCTGGGACTTTTGCATTTTTTTGGTTTATCTCTGAATGTCATTGCAAAAATAATTGTTGCAAACATTTAGCAGAAATGGCTGTTTCAGTGGTGCATCCGAGCCTGAGTAATTTCACTGTTTCAGACAAAATGATGTGTACTGAAGTGGCTGTTGCATTTGGGAGACAGTGGAAGCTCTTTTCCTCATAAATTATGAGTAAGCTGAAAACGAAGTTATGTGCCAGGAGAATGTCTGCTCCTTGAATACCTTTTTTCCATAGGTTTGTATTCATGAGTTTATAGAACTGACTGCACAGGTGTTTTTGTTCTAGTTGGAGGGAAATGGGAAGAAATGCAAAATGACTTTTTTCATCTTTTAAAACTTTACATTTATTTTTTTAAATAAAACTTTTAATGTCAGTTAGTTATGATATTTGTATAATAAAGTGGTTTGAAAATGCTACAATATTACAAGAAGAAACTTTGTTTTGAGCAGATAGTTTAGGTGGTTGTTTTTTAGTTTCCTTCAATTTTATATCTGAACAAGTATGTTGCACCAAGTGGAAGCCAGTCTGAACTGCTTTGGATTGTTTATTGTAGCAAAAATTAGAAAATAAAATAGAAAATAAAAATAGCTTGATTAAAAACATTCTCTTGCACCTGGACAGGACAGCAGCACACATTTCCCTTCTTAGGACTACTCTTCTAAATATTTACATGTCTTGTGCAGAAATTAGTAACTTCCAAGAGAAGTAACTTAATTACATCTACACCATGAGATTGGAGGAGCTGATTTAAATCTGGGATTTGGGTAAGGACAGAGTAGATTGGAGAGGAGAGGCAGCCCCAGCTCTGAGGAGGCTCTGATGTGTCAGACTTGTGAGTGGAGCATGTATGGAGCAATCCCCTTTGCATAGCCTTGGTAAGTGGGCACCAGGGGTGGCTGTCAGCCACGCAGGATGAAGTCTGTGCTGTGATCCTGTAGCAGGCCACAGAGGACATCCTTTTTCTAAAGGATTTCTTGAGGAAGGAGTCCAAAGTGCATCCCTTCTTCCTTGGTGGTGTTTTACAGCCACAGCCGGAAGTGTCACTGAAGTGACTTCCAGGGGACATTCCCTGCCCTGGATCCCACAGCAGCTGGCTTCTGCCTCACTTGCCATAAAAAACCCCAAACCTCTAATGCACTGGGGAATCAAACCATTAACTCCTACAATCTACTGTAACTGTTGGAAATTATCCACAAAGATGATCAGTGAATCAGTGCAGGATTTAATGGATCAGTGAGGAGCTAAGCAGAGATTTCCACTTCCATCCACACCTCCTGAAACAGAGCCCTAATAGGAGCTGTGCTATCAGACCTCCATCTCCCCACTTTAAGATCTCTCAGTGGCTCACAGGAAAACTTCAGGTCTCCCTGATGCTGCTTCAGAGCACTGCTTTGCTGTTACTGGAAATCTTTGCAAGATTTCCTCAAGAATGAGAACAAGATATATTTTCCCCCTCGCTCTCGCCACAGCTATCATGAAATACCTTGAACAGATTCTCTTACTAGTGAATCTTGAATAGAGAATTGCAGTTTCCTGCCCCCTGCCCCTTAAAAAGCTAATTTCCTTCAGGGATGAATGAGTTTGTGTAGGAATTCATCATTTTGTCTCTTCACAAAAAAAAAAAAAAAAAAAAAAAAAAATCCGAACACAGAAGAAAATTCAGTCTCGGAGGATTTTTTGAAGAACACAATTCCTTCTGCTTGAAATCTTTATCAGACCATCTCATTAGATGGCTCAATCTACTGCAGAACCAGCTGCTGCACAGACCGAGGGAACTCATTGCAGGATTTCAAACACTTTGCTTAATCACGTCTCTTAATGAGTGCTTAATGATGGAAGAGGGAAGCAGAGAGGCATTCATATTCCATTTCCTCTTTGAAATGGTTGCACCCCACCTTTCCTAAATGACCCTCAGATTAGGTTCCTAATAACTTCTAATTAATGCTTTCCACAAGCTGCTCTACACAGGACATCTGCTGTCTGACTCCTTTCCAGTGCCCAGCAATTGTTGTGTTTGGTCACAACCGTGACAGCTCTTCACGTTGGTGCTCTCTGTCAGGTCACCCCAATTCTATTTGTTTTAAGGTGTGCAAGTGCCAAGTACGACTCTAGAAAAAAGTGCAGTTATAAATTGGTAGCAGATGTGCAAAGTGTATATAAAATATTTTTTCTATGACAGAATAATTTTTAGCAGAGTTTTGTTGGAGAGTATTAAAGGTTATTATGAATGAGTCACCCTGCAAAATCTGTAGAGATAAAACGCAGGCTGTCTTTCATAATCACTGCATGTTGGGTTTAAAAAATTGCGTTTTTTACATTGGCAAAGCCTGTATTATTTATCCGTAGGAATGTTGGTTGCTGTACAAACATACTTGTGATTTTGCATGGATTTTACATCTAAAAGTAGGTAACTATAATAGCGAATTTCTTTTTCAAGATGTAAGGAAGAGATAGTTATACCTGGGTATAAAATAGGCTTTTCCCTAAAATTATTCTGTGTGATTGCAAGAGTTCCCTTATTAACAGGCAAATCAGTGATTTCATCTACTCTTTTTCTGATGAATCTTTTATTCTAAAATCCATTATATATGTAGGTGGTGGAGGACTGAGATGTAGTGATAGATCATTTTCCTGAGGTCCAAGCAGCAGTGACATGCAAAAGCCTTCTAAGCACTAACTGCAGCTTTGGACAGAAAAAATGCAACCAGACCTAATAAATTTGAAAGTGTGAGCTGCACAAAAGCGACACTCATAAGATGTGAATGGAGAGGGACTTAGAAGAGGAATTTTTAGCATGGTGAGAGATTTTACAGAAATTTCTTCCTACAATTCAGGCGTTAGGAGATTATAGTGCATGACACAAGAAGCTGGGAAGTTTGATGGCTTTCTGATATTTTGTAATAAATGTTACAAAATGGTACCACTGCAATTCAGAGAGTGTTATAGTGAGGCAGTGGTTACCTTTTTTTGCAATATTTGCGGGATGCACTAATATTTCTCTCTGGAATTACCAAATGGCCTGCTACTGAGATGTTTCTCCATGTGCTAAAAATACTTTTTGAGTTTTTTAATATTTATTTTAGAATGGACTTCACAGTTCTTACCTAAATGCAGCATGACTTTGAGACTTCAGGGACCCCCAGTGCTCACGCCACCATTAACATTCATAGCTCATTGGAGCTATAAATGGCAAACTGCTCAAAGGCTTCCTTTTTTCCTACAAAATTATCAATATTATAATAGTGCTCCTAAGTGTGTGTGCCAGTAGTGTCACCATTCACAGCATTCCAGCAGCAAGCCGGTGTGTTCCTTGCATGAGGGTAATGAGCAGATGGCAGACTCTGCAACAAAGTGCTGACTTCAGACTTTGATCAAACAACTCATTTCACCACTTGTCAATTGCTGGGATTTTTTGAATCATGATCAAGATGCTTTAGGAGCTGAGTGAAGTCATTTAAACCTTAGGCTGAGGCAAGTGTGAATTACTTTCTTGTTCTATGTTCTGTATTGCAACTATTTATCTGAAAGAGGAGAGTTAATCTATTGGAAGCCATGATTGGAGTAGGAAGGAGCTGGGCATTCAGGCAAGAAAATATCTGTTTTTATATGTGTATGCAGAAACTCAGTGACTTAAACCACAACTCTCATATGAGCTTACGCAGAAGTGATTGTCCAGGACGAGTTCTGAGTCTATTTCAGACTTGCTACTTTATCCCAAAGGCAGAATTTATGTTTTCTCATCCCAGGAGTATTAAAGCACAAGGTGTGGGTTTAAGACTGTTTGAATAAAATTAAAGCTGTCCTGCAGCAGTGAGCTGTCATTCACTTTTTCCAGTGTACCAATCTCTGTGAAATTTTATGTCCTTGCAACAACAGTGTCTCATTTACACTGGACATCTTCTCTGCCTTTCCTGGGATTGGTAATGCTTCATTTGGGAAGAAGTTGTCCAATGTCTCTTGTAGTACCTATGACCAAGTGTCCATTCCCACAGCTTCCCAGAGGATGGCTGCTTCTGCCTGCTTTTATTTCAAATGCAGCACACAGAAAAACTGACTATCCTTGCCTTTGTGGCACTATCTCTGCAGTTATTTTAAAGTCTGCACTGCCTTGCCTTACTTCATCAAGTACCTACATACAATACGCCAATTTTTATTTCTCTTTTTTCTACCTGGAGTGATTTGTTGGCGAAGTATTAATTGTTTAGCTGTTTTTTAGTTCTGCTGCTTCTGGTTATTGTAGCTTCACGTTTCATGCAGCTTCAGATGGAGCTGTTTTAGTGGTGAGAAGTGGTTTAATGTCTGTCCTATTAGAAAAGGTCAAGAGCTTGACGGTCTGTGCCCAATTCCATTTTCTAGGCAGTATAAACTAAACTGGTGCACTCGCCTCAGTTTTTGAAGGCTGGGGATTAAAAATCTGTGTAATTCTGCTGGGATACACATGCATAGGCTCATGGGAAGAGGAAGAGATATTCTTTCTAGAGGAGGATTCTTCCCAAATTTCATGACAGATAAGTTATGACAACACCTTTGAATGTCAAAACACCCATTGAAGTTACAATAGAATTCAAATGTCTTCAAAGTGATTCTGTTAATCTTTTTTAAATATCAGCAAAATCCATTTTTCTCTAGCTGTGTTTTGGGAATGGTTCATTAAATGCTAATGTGTACCTGTTAAGAGGATCTACCAGAAACATTGTTGTGTTTCAACAGCGATATTCACAAAATCTTCTTCCTAGGCAAAAGCCCTAATCGTGGGAATGCCTTTAGGTTTGACTAGGCTGATCACTACAAGCAAATTCAGTTCCAAATAATAACAAGAATTTCCACATTTTCAGTTTAAGCTATTTATCATTTGTTGCTAAGGTAGGTCATTATGAAAATCAAATCCCAAGCATCAGGTTAGAAAAGGAATGATATTTCTGAGTGTGACTCACAGACAGAAAATTTGTGACCTTTGAAGTCTTCAATTACTTCCTAGAACCTGAATTTTCACCTCCAAATTTCTTTACTGAGCTTACTAAAGAACTTAGAGCAATCCCTCAGCTAAAGGTCATGGTGTTGTGTGGTGTTACCTGGGGTTTTATTATTTCCTCATAAACTATGACATTTATAAAATGTCAGCAGCTGAAGAAATCAGGGCGATATGAACATGGAGGAAGAGTCAAAAAAAAAACTTGTTTACTTTGCCAAATCCATCAGTAGTGGTTCTGAGTTATGAATGTAATCAAAACAAATAACATTGTTTACAGATATTATTAATTACTGTCCTGGCTTGCCAGACGTTCATGTTGGTACGCTTAGGAATAAAAATTAAGTCGTATCATACTTTATTTGATCGAGTGCTTGTGCTGTTTTCAGTGACCACAGAAAGCTCTCCCTTGTCAGAGCTAACAGTACATTCCTCTTTCTAATCCAGCCAGGGGTGGTCCACACTCAGGTAACTCATTAGGGGAAAAGCAGATCTTTCTCATATTCAGAAAATGCAGAGATTGTTTTGGGGTAAAAGAGTGATAGTCATAGTGACAGATGCAAATAATGAAGATAGCAGAGGCACTCTGTGAGATGACAAAGGAGGGACAGCAGAGGGGCAGGAGTGAGCAGCACCCCTGACTGCAGGGAGCTGCTTTCTCTTCTCCCGCTGCCATCAGTTCCTCTGGTGCTCTCACCCTGCTGCCCCTGCAGCTGTACTGCCCATTGACCCGAGGGAGCTGAGCCAGTGGGGGCCAAAGGCCAGCCAGCTCTTGTTTACAGTGAGTCAGGAACAAGGGCAAGGCCATGGCTGTCCTTCCTTTAGATAGGTCGGGTTGGAAACCTCTACCCAGAAGACGCGAAGGTTGTTACGTTAATTAGCCTGAGTTCTGTTCCCCTGTTGGCTCTTGTGTTTCTTAGATGGTTATGCTGCTGGAATGTTCCTTCCCTAAGGTTATCTATATTGCTGTACCCTCCATTGTTCTGCTCTGTGCTTGGTTATCCCCAAGGAGTTCTCCTGGGTGCTGCTCACGGCTTTGGGGCACTGCCCCTATTTTCTTTTATCTGTTATTAAAGTGTTCTTTTCCTGGTGCCAACCGTCCTTCCCGCCCCTGTTTTCTCGCCCACCCCCTGCCCTGAAGTCAGGGGACCTAAAGGTTTGTCGCAGATGCCCTCACTGTGACACTGACCCTCCATCCCAAATGCCAGGTGATGTTTCTGTGAGGTGAAACAAACCCCTTGTGTTTGCAAATCTTTATGCGTAGGCATGAAGTGATCACACACGGCCTCAGTGAGGCGCTGAGTGCTTGAGACTAAATCCACCAGTGTAAAGCAATGGAAATCCTCTGTCTTCAGTTTTATTTATTGTTTGTTTGTTTTGATTTACAGCAAGTTTGGGATCAGCTCAGGCGATGAGCTGTAACTGGGTTTCCTACCTCAACCTGGTTAATTTACACTAAAATGCTTTGTTGCGCATCCTCTAACACCTGATAAATACCTGCTGAAATCAGAGGGATAGACAAAAAGAAGAAATCTCTAAATTCTTAAGATTTTTATAATCAGTGTTTAGTCACTGCAGGAAGCCAGGCAAAGGAACAGCAGCTTTATATCTGTACTCCTTATTTCTGGATTTTGGATAGATGCACTGTCTGCATGCCTGGAGCAAGGCAGGAGGATGAAAGGCTTTGGTTAGAACCAGGCAGAGACCTGGGCACAGCTGAGGGGAAGCTCCTGACAGAAAGATTTATATCTCCTTGAAACTATTGATTTCCATGTTTTTCTGTTGGAGTTACAAGTGAAATCTGGCAGCCCCCCTGCGAGAGCAGGTACACACCTCCCCTCAGGTGCATTTCAAGCCAGGCAGGAGCAGACACAGTCCTGGGGTATCTGACTGAAATTTTGGAAAGAGATTTGTAATCTGATTGAGAACCAAGAGTTTCTAGTGGCCTTTACCAGAGGTGGAATATATTTATAGAGTTATATAGTTATAGAGTTATGCTGATTAGAAATGAGGAGACAGAGTGGATAAAAAGGTGGAAAGGGGGCAAAAAGGTCGCTGATAGTAGGGATGGAGAAGTAAATTGAAAAGTAGAGAAGTGAAAATATGGGGTTACAGGTATTCTTCAGGGCATATGTGGCAACTGTCTGATTCAGCTGGCAGAGATGGAAGTCAAACAACCAACCAGGATGAGGCTTGCTGGAGCATCTGGAGTCCCACTGGCACAGGGGCTTTTGGTGGACATCTAGCTAGCTGAAAATCTAGCTGAATATCTAGCTGAAAATCCCCAGGACTTGTGATGCATTTTCAAACAAAAATTCTGTTTAATAGATAGGATTTTTTTGTCATCTACAATTCAACTAATAACTAATAATAACTAGAAAAAAAATTAAACCTTAGGCTTATCCTCCTGTAAGGTTTTCGATGACTGTCTTGGTACTTGGATTCCAAAGAATTTTTCTGATCACATGTATTTATTATGCAAAATATATGTGCAGGTTCCTTCTGGTCACCCCCTCCCCCCACAAATTCTCATACTGATAAACAAAACAAAACCAAGCTCCTCTATAACTTATCTATTTCCAGTTAAAATCAGACCTGTGCCTTACACACAGCGATGTAACAGATACTTCAGTTCTACTAATCCAAATTAACCTTTCTGTGGACATTCTTGTTTATTTCTGGGTATCACTACGTTATATGGAATGAAACTGTTATTTGACATTCATTAAAAGGTGGAAAATAGATTTCAACATTTTAGAGCATTTATGTTTATACCTAAGTGCACACTTTGTTACAGTACAAATAATAAGTGTTAATTATGTGATCACAATGGAAAAGAATGCTGACCATAACGAGAGGAAGGAGCATGAGTAATTAATCAGTGAAGATAAGGCTGGGAAGGGATTTTTTTCTGTTCTAGAAAATATCATAGATACATTTGTTCACATCCAGACTTGTTCTCCTGACTCTTATTGTCAGTGGCAAGAAACATGGCAGAGATTTACTCTTTTTTCTGAAATTGGGATCTAAGATAGGATGCTCTTTGTCTTTTTAAAATGTGTTCATTATTCTATTTGCCAGCTAAAATTGATAACTTGCACTGAGAAGCTGATCCATGTGTGTGGTTCCTGAAAAGGCAGATGAACCAGAACAACACAGACTCATTTCTCTGTTGACAGTGAAAGGCAGCTAAACATCCTCCATGAAACATGGGCTTCATTTTCTGCCCTCCTTGCTAATTCAACGGATTTGTGGCTGCAATTTGGTGCTCCGTAAATTGCATTTTATGGCTTTCATCACTTTGTCGGTTTTTTGTTCAGGAAGTGAGACTCTGATCTCATTATCAGTGTACAATCCTTGGATTTAGAGTTGCACAAGTAAGGAAATGGGGTGTGAGCAGTATTGGCTTTGAACACTTGGGTTGGTTATAGAGTTATGCTGTCTCTGCTACGATGACATTGTAATGAGGTGTTGAGGCAAGCGTGGCTTTTGCTAAGGTGCTGATGAGGATGGGGTAGTTTTGCACTTTCCCGCAAATATATCTATTTTTTTCTCGTTTAATGCAGTGGACTGACTGGTTTTATTGACCAGTCTCTCATGTTTTCTGCTAAGGGCACTAGTTCTTTTATTCCTTCCAGCATTCTCACTTGTTATCCTTGAACTGGTAAGGCAACTTTGCCTGCAGAGGAAGCAGGTCCTGTAGAGATAATGTGGCTTTTGAAAGGAGAATTGATTGTCAGCCATTTCTTTACATAAGTAGATGTGTCTAGGAGAGAAAATAACTCATCATTTTCAATACAATAGCAAAGTTCAGAAGTGTTTGAAATAGACAAAGTATGGTCATTAAACAGGATGGAAATATTTCAGTATTTATTACTGATATCTGTGATCACACTCAGCCTTTTATTACTCTGGTTGCACTATTCTTCAATTTGCAGTTTACAGGTCCTCCTTACTTAGGGCCCAAAGTCACAGGTAACCAGTAGGATCAAGTGCTGATTTTGTGTTGTGTAACTGATGGCATTCATCACATAGTGCTGGTTTTGTTCTCTGCTTCAGAACTTTTCAAACTGGAAAATAATATAATATTCAGCAATTCATGACACTTTGAAGAGATGATTTGTATCACCAGGTTTAAAGATTCATTACTTGATTCTATAAATCACACTAAAAAGATGGGTTCACCGAGTCAGCCCTTGTCAAATGTTCTTTGAACTGAGAATAAAGGGTTAGAAAAATAAAACCTTCATGGCCTCACAAAGAAAAAAGGAATTAATATCAGTTCTGTGCCTCCAGCTGTACTGTCCCCTCATACCTAGGAAGTTGTACAGCTGCCTCTGTCAGCACTTTTCCATCTGTGTCCCGTTCTTGCTCACACTGCTTCACCTGTGAGCTGAATACTCATGAGCAAGTGTTAAAGGATTATTCTGCCACAGAAGCAGAAACTTTTTGAAATCTGTTTGTCCAGCTTCTTAAAAGTATGCAAATCTTTATTAGCTTTTTTCACACTTTGTCAAGTGTCACTGAAATAATTCACTTTCTTTGATTCATCTAGATGCTGCTGGAATTTGCTAAGATGGAGAAAATCATCCCAGATAAATGCAATGTCACAGAACAACCAGGAAATTACAAAAAAAGTTAGATTGAAGTCAAAAGCTCTGGAGCATAGACTTTGTTGTGGGCCCAGCCCTTTTCTCAAGACAAGTATCCTATAAAGTATGAACAATATGAAAGTCAATATAATAACATAATCATCTTCCCATGAAAAAGAATCAAATACCACTTGACTGAACCCAAAAGAGGGTGCAGCTAAGAAGATGAAGCAGAGTTTGTATAAGCTAAATCTCCATAGAGCTAGAAGATCTAGCTAAGATGCAGCTTTATAATGAAAGTGGGACTTTGGAAAGGGAAGTAATGGTCAGTAGCCAGCTGAACACTTTCAGTCAGATTCGCTTTCTCCCACATCATCCTAAGCTTGGTATGATTAAAGAAAATGGCAGCTAAGTTTGGCTTTCAACAATGTGCAAAAAGAGGACATGTATGAAGTTTTCTGAATTAATTCGAACTGTGCTGTTTGAAACAGCCCTGGACTTCCCTCTGTCCTCTACAAGAGGTACATTGGGAATATCTTTTTATGATTTTCATTAATGGAAGACACAACCCCTCATATACCTGTTTGCCTCTCCTCCAGGATGGAACTTGGATCATGCTGTCTGCCCTGCAGATACAAAATACTGCTACCACAGGCTCAGAAGGGATGCAAAGGAGATCAACCCAGGTCAAGGTAGTCATGGACTTGAATTCTCTTTCTCTCCCCTCTCCTGCCTCATCACTCCTTGTAGCTTACCCCAAACCTGTGTTGCTGTTCTTTGGGCATAGCCTATGTGACAACAGCCTTGGATATAAAATACTACTTTCAGCCTCCTTTTGGCTACTTCTTCAATTATTAATTATTACATTATTCATATGATGTCGATGCTGTTAGAGCAGTCATTGATATTATTATTCTATAAATTACATGCTTTATTATGAAAAACATGCTTTTTTCTTTTCCAAACTTGAGCAATAGAGACGAATCCAGTGCTTAAGACAGAGTCCTCTTGGCATCATTCCTTATGTGTAACCCCCTGCTGACCTCCAGCACACTTAAGCCTGTGAAGTGCAAATAACACTGACCACTGTTCCCACAGCAAGGGAAAAATAGACAGAGCAAAAGCTCAAACCCAGCGACCTATTGTGAATTCAAGTGAAATAGTTTTAGAACGTATGATCCCTCTGTCCTTAGGTGTTCAGAGAGGGATGCCTTTGATATACAGCACTGATAAGAGGCTTATTCCATTAAGCTGTAGTGATTCTCACTTTCATGCATCATTTGACAGAGAAAATGAGAATTTGCAGAAATAATAGCTAATGTAAAGTATATCATGTCGCAGTGCAGTTAGACAGGTAGGAAATAAAGTTTATGTATTATTTTATAGAGTGGTTTGCACATTTTATTCTGTGTGCACAGAAGAGATCCTTTGGGGCTGTTTTTGTTCCATACGAATTGAAAACTGCTAAGAACATTGGGTTTGGATCAGGATGTATCCTCTTAACAGAGGGTAGGGTTTCAGTTTCACATAAATATTCTTACACAAGTCATAAAGGTTAAATTAAAACTGGGTGAAGAAAAGGAAAGCTGGAAACAGAAGCATAAGGAAAATAAAATGGTAGTTGACTTAAATAACAGCTTCATAGTTCCACAGCCTACCTTATATCTCCAGACACACACAGGCACCCCCTTAGAGCTGAAGTCATGCTTCTGTGGCATTTTTGGGGGGCTATTTCAAAAGCTGCTCAAACAAGTTCTCACCCTGGTTGCTGAAGTTCACACTGAAAAGGGATTTCTTCTCCATGCATTTCTACTTATGGGAGGATGGCATTGTAAATATCAAGAAATTTAATTTAATTAATGCCTTTGATTCAGATCCAAGAACAGATTGGCAATGGTTAAATCATTTGTTGCACAGTGAATTGTGAAAGTCACTTGCGGTGGCAAAATATATCACAGCCTACTAAAATTTCCAAGATTTTGGGACACATCATAAGCTCTAAGGTGGTAGATATTTTATTTTATTCCTGCTGCACTTTAGTGCATCCATAACTGATGGCCCTTGTGAGCAATATTGTCTATTTATTGTCTATAGAATTGTCTAGCAGAAGAACCATTTACTATTATTTACAAAAAAGGGAAAAGGTAACTTAGGATGTAACTGTTTCTATAAGGAAATGTAGTGACTCTGGCAGCTTCTGTAATGAAGGAAATCATAAACACTATTTTAAATTGTGGTATTTGCATAGTTGTGTGTAAGAAATTAAGGGAATTTGATTGTTTCCCACACTTCAGGAACAAGATACGAGAGAAAGGAGGGACAAAAGCTGCATTTCTTCACACTCTTAGAGGAAGGAAATGTAGCTTAACTGGATTTCATGAACACACCTCAGGTATTTTTTCTAATGCTGACAATTTCCTGGAAACTTTTCCTATACTCAGAATGTTTCGACTGCACTAATAAACAATCAAAGCCTTTTAAATTTATTTGAAAATTGACAGTTTTCCCCTCTGCAGCCCTTAAATAGGAGATATAAAGGAGGAAAAAAAGAGGAGTGTGTGTGTGTGTTGGTTCAGTAAGTGAAGCAGTATCCTGGGATGCCTGAAACCCAGGATCATTTCACTGGTCAGTTTGGTTTGAAGGGAATGGTTCTTTTCTAAGACTGTGGAGATAGCACCAAGACAGGCAAATGAAGGAACTCTACTGCATGCACAAGCAAAGTGCACAGCCAGCTTGTAAAAAGGACTTGCTTTATTCATCAAACTTTAGTTAGAAGCTTCCAGTTGATCCTTATTTTTGCCATCGATGAAACAAGGGAATACTTTGTTACTTCCGTAGGATTTTCTTTACCTCAATCCTAATCATAAAGAACAAGCAAGTTTATATTAAAATATTGTCAGATTTTCCAAAGGTCTTGCTCCTTTGTATATAATAACCTCCTTATCTCTAAACTTAGCACAGGTTAGTCTTGTTACAGCTCTCAATTCTCTGTTCCCCTTCCTCGTACCACACTGTGTTGTATTTCAGATAGTCATGAAAAGGCTGAAAATATCTCGTTGATTTCACAGTAAGAAAGAAATTTGTGAGTGGTCACAGAGTTCGAGAGTTGGAGCCTTTGCTTTTTAGATTACTTGATCCTCTGAGGATAGCAGAGAGCAGTTGCTCTTTCTTCCTTTGGAAACTTTGGATTATGAGAGAAACACCCAAGAAAATGCTGTTCTGAGAACTGGGCAAGTCTGTGCAGCATCACTAACTTTGCTTGCTCCTGCTTTCGCTGCTGAGCGTAGCTTCCCTTTTTCTGCACCTTCCATGTTATGACAAATAACTCCTGTAATTCAAAACTATGGTTCTCCTTATATATGACAGTGAGCTGCAGTACAAAACTGATTTATAGACCACATAAACAAAATACAGGAGCACAAGGTGTGGTAGAAAATGGGAGAACTCAGTGAAAAAAAAACCCCATGTCTAAATACTTCTTGCTGTACTTGCCTTGAGGCAATTTTTGACTACATATTTTTCAGCTACTACATTATTTGGTGTAGCAGAAACCACTAAAAGAAATAGGAGAGTATAACTGAAGAAAAATGCAAGTCATCAAAAAAGCCATACTTTTTACCACTTTGTTTCCTAATTTTAGAACATTGCAGACATCATTGCTTTCCTAGGTCAGCCATATGCATTAAATATGCTGTAATAAATTTTTCATAACTTTCAATTCTGTTGCTCACGTAATTTCCTAGTAGCCATCATAATCTTGTCTTTAAAACACAGCAGTATAATCCAGAACTGTGATGAAAAGGTTCTGAGTCTTTGACAAGGAAGGAACAGTTTAACTTTGTGTTTGAAAGCTCAGTGTTTTTAGTGGCTCATCAGGTCTTTTTTTACAGCGTTTGAGAAAACAGTAGATTAAATCCTCTCCGTTGTTGACAAATGATGTGAACTAACTATGCTTGTATAAACAAGTTCACACAATTCCTGTGATGGGAATTCCAATCCAGTCAAGAAGATCCCACGAAACTGTGTAGGAACCTACTCCATTGTAAATACCATGCATAAGGAAAAAGGTATCTTACCCTTCATTTCACAATCCGGTCTGAGAGGGGGTCAAAGAACAGAAAAATGTCTCCTTATGTTAAGTACAATGGACTGAGTAGAGATCAAGGTTCTTAATAAAGGTTCATTCTATTCCTGTGCTCTCCTCAATGACCAGCAAAGTACACTTTCTTCAAGCTTTGTAGAAGTGATTTTGAAAATGGAGTTTTCTAACTCGGGAACTCTGTCCACAGGAAGTGAAACTTCTTTTGAATCAGAAATACCCATGAAATCATTTCAATGCAATCAGCTCAATCATCACAACCCATTGTTTAATGTAGAAGACGTGCATTTTTCTTGGCACAGTTTATGCATAAATTCATTCTGAACTGATGAAGTTTATTGGTAAATACTCCAAATTCACTTTCTTGTTCTGCTTTTGATGTTTAAAGTGCTGCAAAAATACGTACTGTAAACATTGCATGATACATTCTAAGTATTTGTAGCCACAAGGCTGCTTTTTTAAAGATTGCTGACATAAATGTAATGTTTATTTAGGTACCAGACTAAAATGACAATTTAGGATTTTTTTACAGGAATATAAAAAGTCTTTTATGACAGTGGAGTATTTTCAGAGCAATCTGTTCTAGGAAATAATGATTTGGCTGTCGTGCACAATGAGAAGGCAAACTCAGATGCTGTAAACCAGACAGTTTTCCAATAAAACCTGAACTGGTACTACCAGCTGGTTTTATGGAGACTGATAACGTGGATTTTATGACTAGTCTGATGTGAGCTGGGTATTGGCCAGTGACAAAAGTGAATATCCTCATAGTCCACTACGATTGTCAGTGATGTTACAGCACCATCTACAGCTAAGACTAAGCCATGGTAAAGGACTACCAGTTACACCCACCGAATAATTAATAATTCCTCTTTGAACTAATACATACAAATACTTTAATTATGTACGACCGAAGTACAGCCTGTAGAGCATTTCATCCCAGTGAAAACTTTTCTTGCTACTGTGTAACCTGAACATTTGCATGAGTGCCAGAAAAGTGAGTCCTATTTATACTCATCCTTCAGTCCAGTATGATTAATATGATCATGTGCATGCTTACTTTTAGCCCAATGGAGGATTGAAGACATAGAACAAAACCTTATTTCCCCTTTTAATGTAAAGTCAAAATATGAGAAAATCTTCTTTCTCAGAATTTCTTAAATCAGTTTGGAAGCTATTTGTGGTTTAAGAATACTTGTAAGAAGTTCCTGTTTTGAAGAACCTTTTGCATACCAAAATTTTGCCCTTTTTTATGGTCCATTTTGCTGAAAGCTGTCCAAACCAGACAGTGCAACTGCCTGAACGTGGCATATATATGACAACTTGCTAAATATCTCCTAAATTAATCCTTCTTGACTCTCAGGACTGAGAGTAAATCCCTGGGGGTCTAGCAGAAAGGTGAAGGGTTTGTCAGGAAGGGTGTAGTTTAGATATTCTCACTCAGGAAAGTAAAGGCCCTTTTAAATTTTATCTAACCCTGCTCTTTGCATCTTCTCATTATTTTAGAAATGGAACATGATGATGTGGTTGTGAAGCAGTTATGCCAGAGGACCAGACACCTTCACATCTGGATTTGCAGGTGTCTTTGGCTAAGTTAGATGATGAGAGGTAAGTCAATCACTATGCTGGTATTTCTTTGGAATTGTCTACAAATGAGGATTTCATCTGTGTGAATTTGTGGCATAGTTTCCTCGGTAAGATACCATTCTTTACATTTTTTTCTTTACAAGCTCTGAATGAAGATTATTTCCCCTCTCATTTATGGCACCTTATCTTTAAAGGTTTAGAAAAGAACCTCAAACGTAAAAATAGAGATGGTAAAAGCTGTGCCTGGATCAGCTAGCTCTCAACAAGCCTGGGAGCTCCAGTGGTCAGCATCACCTTGGGTCTCCTTGAAATACAGCGTAGCTTTAGAGAGTGAAATTGTTTACCAAATACAACACCACATGGACTGGAATTCAGATGTGTGCAGTTAAAACTGAAAGTCTCAACTAAACTCCAATCAACCCCCACAGCACCCAGAAATCCACTAGTGCCTGTGTTTTCACTGGGGGATTTCTCAGGGTCTCTGTGTAGTGCCTCTGCACATGCTGCTCACAGCAGCTGTGTGGGAAAGGCTGCCAGCTTCTCCCCATCTCCCCTAAACTCACCTCTGAGCCAGAACAGTCAAACGAGGTGGCATTTTGATTTCATCTTGTGGAGATGTGAGGAGTGTGCATTGCTCATGCCTGATGCGTAAGAGTGACATTAAAATCCGTGGCAGCAACCACAGGGAGATGAAGGTGTCGCTCTGTGCAGGAGAGGAGAGAGCTGGTTCAGTGCCTTTCCCAGCCAGGGAGGGTTCTGGTTTTCCTCTCCTGTGGTTTGACTTCCTGTGGTGAGGCCATGCATGGAAGAACACGAGACCCACAGGGTTCCACTGGTGAAGGAACATTCCCGGTCCCTGCAGTGAAGGAGCCCATGGAATTATTGCCACTGGCAGATGAAGAGAAACGCTCAGGACTTTGCATGTGCATATCCCCCTATGGAGACAAAACTAGGAGCTCAAGTTCTAGCAAATAACAGAGCTTTATAGATGTCATTTTTAGCTGAATTAAATTGCACAAGTTCATGATTAACCAAGAGATGAGGCAAGGAGAACTTCAGCATCCTGCAGTTTTTATAGGGCTCCACGTAAGGCCTTAGGAGACACTAATCCTGCAGACTAGTTGTTTATGAACTACCCACACATAAACACCCATAATTAAATTTATGTTAATTTTTGTTGTAACGGATCTAAGTAACTCCTTATTGTCAGAACTTGTAATTATAAAATACAAATTAGCCAAACATCCCTAATACAAATAGCTGCTCTAATTTATTCCATTTCCAATAAAAACCTAGCCATGTACTAAAGTTGATAAAGCAAAGTGATGCAGTCCTCGTTCTTGTGCCCATGATAAATTTAGTTAAGAATCCAGACACAGCTGCAGCAAACAAATATTGAATCTCATGTTTCCAACCTCTGTCTAAGCTACCTTTTTTTTGTGTTAAAATATAAATTGTCTCCTTGCTGATTCCAGAGCTTAAACTGAATTTTTCATACTATCTACATGTTAATTATAGTAAAACGCAGATACTTAAGGTGACTCTGTGTAGTGAAGTAGCATCCTTGCAAAGACCCACTTGTTTCTGTTAAATGGTATGTTTCAATTCCTAAGTCAATCTGGATAGAAGGCTCTGTGTGAGGTATAATTTTCAAAGAAAATTCTAGAGCCAGTTCCATAGCTGCAGCAACCCCTGAGTTTGTGGGGGTTTTAATACTCATAAACTATGGGAAGTTGTGTTTGGCACCTTCTGCTTGGACTATCTATTGAAGATCCACATGATGAAAACTTAACCATGGAGAAACAGTTTTGGGTCAAACAAAGAGATGGGGCAAAGGCCAGTCCCCGATGCCATCAGTGTGGTGTGCTGAGTGCATGTGTTCACTCACTGCCTGAGCCTGAAGGAGCTAAAATGGAACATTGCTCTATTTGTACACAGAGTCATTTTGGCCATGATCACAAGATGGCATCATTACAAAACCCTTCTGTATGTAGGAAAGTTTTATCTATGTTGCCTTTGCTTACATGTAGAAGAGAATTTATAGCTTAGAATACAAGCACTTCTTTCTGCCTTTAAATTATTACATGCAAATAATTTATTTAAACTATTAAATTATTACATTATTATTTAAACAATGCACTTCTGAATATCCTTAAAGAGTTAAATATCTCCAGTGATGTAGTACATACATAAAAATGATTCAGCAGGGTGGTCAGAGCTCTGTCTGCAGTCATTACGGCTGACACAGCGATCACACAGCTTTCTAAAGCCAGCCTCAGGAAAGGGGCTCAAGTGATTGTAATGGAAGGTGCAGCAGTTCCAAAATCTACGTAAAAGCAGTGTAAGCTCACTGAAGATGCTTATTGCTTTGCCAGAAAGAAGGGACCAACATAACTGTGCTGACATTTTTGGACTAGTAGGCAAGGATCTGATGACAGGGTGCTTGTCACAGTGGGGCAAAATCACTGGCTAAGGAGCCACAGTGCAGATGAAACTGCCAGGAGGGGATTGTGTCCATGTCTGAAAGGCACTCAGAGACTGCCTGGCAGTGGTTTCTGTCAACATGGAATTCTGTACTGACCAGGGCTTCCCAAGGCACTTGGAACCATGCACTAAAGACGTGAGGCTGTGAATGGGCAGGGAAAATGGAAATTCCCTGAGACACTGAGAAACCAAGGGAGCCTGTTGGCTAAGCTGACCAGCCACATGGAAGTGTGTCTCAGCATGGAGCACGTCATGAGCTCCACCTGTTACTGATACAGCAGATCATGTGGATCAACATTTAATAGTTACCAAAAAAAAAAAAAAAGGTCTGTCGAAGTGTACAAACAGGGAGAAAGCCTGGAGGAGACATAAAGTAATCCTTCTATTCTTTCATTCTCCTCCCCCAGCAGAGAAAGGCTTCGCCTGAGGTGAGGAGTCCCCTTTGTCCTTTCAGGGAGATAAGAATCCACTGGAGAGAACTGAGGAGGAATGAGAGTGGTTGGAAGTTCAGCAAATATGTCAAGTCTGAGAAGGGACAAGGGAAAAGTTATCACAGAGAAAACTGTGCTTCAAGAGGTACTGAATTCAAGTAGCATGGAATATCAGTCTGGATTCAGGAAACAGAGTAATGAGGCATTACATTAAATAGATGCTTTGGAAGGTTACAGGACTTAAATTACTTAAAACAGATTAGAAAAGTACATGCAGATTTTTGTCAGAAATTGCGTGGTTAAAACTGTTATACTGGATACTGGATACTCTTTTGGGGTGACTTGTGGCCTAAAAGCCATGCTGAGGTCTCTGTTTAGTTCTCTATGGACATGTGTAGGCTGTCCAATAGTTCAACAGACTTTCATTCTCAACCTCACATTTTGTTTATCTAGGTGAATACTTATATTATGTAGATACATCTGCCAAAGAACCTGAACCTGTGGAGGATGTCTTCCCTTCTAATCACTGGTCCACAATGCTCAGCATCTTTGCTGGTAAAAACCAGTGTTGTTCTAGTGCCACTAGAAGGGCTTTTTCTAAGGCAGACTGGTCACCTGGCACCTTTCCTAAATTCCCACGTGAACCCTTAGATACAAACCAAAACACAAACCCAGACATGAGATAGCAAATTGCTGTGGCATTATTAGATTGTTCCCTGTGCTATGCTCCCAAGCACACCCTTGCTTATAGTTCACACAGACACTGTGTGATCTGGTCACTTAACAGGACAGGGGCTGGAGCTTTGTTCCAGATCTTTAAAGCTGGAACACCACACTGTGTGGTTAATTAGTTCCTGTTACTTGATTACTTTGGTTTTCTACAACCATGTGGCCCAACACGTGCTGGTTATTTGTCTTTATTTCTGCAGTAAATAACTGTTCTCTGTTGAGTACATTTTTATAGCTCTGAAATAGAGGTATAGAGAAATGTAGATATGGGATGATAATTGAGGAAAAGTGTGACCAGTAACTAATTACTTACTGCTGTGAGAATGCACTGTTGGCAGCTGGATAAAGCTGGATTCAGTCATGGTCATATAGTCAAAGAACACAGGCAGGAAATACCCAAAGTCAACATAGCACTTGTAAGAAAATCAGGCTTCACAGGCAACTGAGAATCAAGAAAGAGTAGAGTGTTGTCTCGCAAAACACATGGAAATTGGCACTCCTGGGTAGCAAAGACACTGCCATCAATATCAGGATGTTCCTTCTGCTGGAGCCAGTGGGACACTGGCAATTTGCCATAAACTCCTCTCCTTGTCCATCTCCTTCTTGAGAAAAGCTGGTGCCACTGACTCAGAGGACCCCACCAGAGGAGCATTAAAGAAGGTGAATGTGACATGGGAGAAGGAGGGAGATCCCAGGGACTGTTTATAGAACTGTTTTCCCTTCTTCACTCCCCCTTTTGCTGATAACAAATTAAACTAGTAGCTATTTTCTGATAGGACACTTTTGTTAGACTGACAAGAAATTCTTGGCTTATTGCAGACAGGGTGCTCCCCTTTTGTCTCATGACAAATTTTATTGCACTTCACTTCCATAAAAACAGAGAGGGAGTTGTGCTGCTTATATGTGATAAATTATTTGGCAACCATATTTCTGTATGTACTTTAAGGAAAAAAAAAAATATAGCAGCTAACTAGAGACAAGCAAATTCTAGGATAGCTGTTGCTGTTCACTTCTCTTTGGAGACTGTTTTTAAATCCAAATGCACTTACGTAAAGAAAAAAGAACCTAAAGTTCTTCTTCAATTTTTCACATATTTCTGTTTTTTTAAAAAAAATTATAAATATTTCAGTAGAAAAGAAAAACAAAAAGTACAATTCCTGTGTAGAATTAGCATTGTGATGAGATTATCTCAGTCTAGGCATAATTTAAATCAGAAAAGGACATCTACGGAGATTTTACACTACACTAGCAGATAAATACTTTATACAGTGCTTAAATTAATTCCATATGCTCCTTAAATATGTGCAATTGTTATTAATATGCTTCTTCAGTGCTTTATGCCAAGTGCTTGATTCTCTTCACAGATAATTAAACCCTCTGCTGTTCAAATTGCTGTAATCATTGTAACAGACAGCGGTTTTAAGGATCACATACCACGTCTTTTACTCATTAAAAAGTCTTATTTCAGATTTTGGAAAACTGAATGTAGATCTTTCCAACAATCCATATCAAGATCATTTCATTTCCTCACTCTCTCCTCCCCAGCACGGATCCATGTCACACCTCAGCAGTACAGGTTTAGATGAGTTTCCACAGAAGGGCTGCCTGGATTCTCTGGGAAGCCAAGTGGTGCAGGTAAGAGGGAGCACAAGCAGCTCTCTGCTCCTGGTGTGGTTTTAAAATCGCTTTTTCACCTGTAACTCAATAACAAACTAGTACAGACGGAATCTGCAATATTTCTGCTTCTCTTTACCACTTAGAACGTCACTGAGATGCCCAAGTTCATCCTCCAAATACTGTGGCATGGGGGATTGAAATTCAACAGAGGTTTCAAAAAAGGATGGAACAGGTACTGGTTGATCTCACTGACTCCAGGGCCATCCCTGGGAGCTCCTACAGAGCCAGCAGGACATGGGGTGGAACATGGCACAGTTCTTCCCAAGGGACTGGTGAGCCTGTGCTGAGCCAGCAGGGCTGCAGTGTTGCTGTTGGACACGAAAAGACTGACACAATCTCTACAAAGTCAGAAGGCTGAATAATAATTTATTACCAAGTCAGCCTTTTTGATAGAGGGATATGATAGAGCTGGACCTAACTGGTCCTTAATTAACACACCATCACCATGATTGGCTAATTAAAATCAACACTTCTCTACATGTAAACAAAATAACAAACACCAGCTGTGCAGGTTTGTTTAAATTCTTTCTTTGAGTTGTTTTGAGAAGAATTCTCTCTTCAAAGCTCTACTGTAGCTGAAAAAACCAGCAGCAGCTTTTGGGAAAAGACTAAAATGAGACTTACACTGCAGGACACAGCAGAGCCCTGATTGGAGACACTGCCTTTAGTCTAGGTGGGTGCATCTCCTGCTCTTCCCTCACTTCCCAGCTCATCCTTGTATGCACATGGAGCCAACCTGCCTGAAAGCTGGCTTAACTAAGCCAAGGCTATGGAGTGGAGAGGCAGTTTGGGATGAAATCAGCCCTATCTGGTGCTGTCTGGCAGCCTTCAAACACACCTAGCATTTCCTCCAAAGATTACTTGGAAAGTTGCTGTTTGTGGGAGCATCTTCAATGGCCTGCACTTCAAAACTCATTACTTCAGGAATTTGGGAAAATAGCAAAGCATTGCTACGATGTGAGGGGTTGGTTTTCTAAATTTTATATTCTTCCAAAATCTGTGACAGGATAAGGTAGAATTAGAACACGGTGAGGTAGATTTCCACTCATGAGCTCTCAAATCTGACTTTTTCTAATAAATAAGAAAAAGATAACATAAACAGGAGTGTAGAGAAACAGTGCCGTATTAATTTTACCTTTTTTTCTAATGCCTTTCCTGCTTTTTTCTACTCCTTTGCAGTCAACTTCTTCCTTTTTATTATTTTAATAAGGCATAATTATAGAGGGAGAGTTTAGCACATATGAAGTAATTTTAAAATCTGAATGTAGTTAAATGCATGTGCATCTGAATAATCAGTGTATCTCAAGGCAACCTAATACACACTGCATTTTGCTACACAGTTGGTTTTAGAAAAATAACTTTCATAATTACAATTGTTTTAGTTTAATGGTATGGGTAATTATTGTGGGTAGGCATTTATTTCTAAAGTATTTTTCTTTTTTCTGTGAAAAACTTCAGTAGAAAAGGAGTATTGCATTTTGAGAGCTTCTTGGCATTTTAAAAAGTCATAAGCAAGATAAACTACAATTACTTTTGAAGACATAGGTACTCTTTGCTCTTTAGCAGCACGAATTTTTCACTAATCTTGTAATAACTCAATCAAATTGAAACAATAAATATTCTCACTGCCTTTTAGAAAAGTCTTCTTAGAAGTTTCTGTTCTTTGCACAGTGGAACCAGGATTTCATCTAATGGAATTGCACTGTCAAAACTAACAGAAGTCAAACATTTTGACAAAATATTTTTAGCATCATCAAGAAAACTGCAGTACAGAAGTACACCTAGAACACTGAAAATTACCTTCTGCTGTTTTATTTTCATGTGCTGAAATTGCTATATTTCAAATGACGGTAAAGCAGTTAATGGGTACAGAAATGCCTCTTGACTTCTGATGTCATAGTGACCATGTTTTCTTAGGTGACTTTGTTTTTTGGATCCTGGATGCTTAATATGCTATGATGCCAGAATACACAGTTTCTAAAGAGCTAAAAACCTAAGAAGGAAGACTGCTAGAGCTAAGCTATCACTTGTTGTGTTCTTAATCTTTTATAGGTGTGTGGTACATGTGACCAGTTTACCACAGAATATCCTTATGCCCTTTTTCTCTCAGCCTTCAGCAGCTGGACATTCCCTGCAGGTACTGCGGCCCTTGGAGAGCTCTCACTGGAGCAGATTTGTTTGAACAAGAGGAGGAATAGGGAGGGACCTTACCTTAATCCCCACCCCCATTCTGCTGCTGAAGGGGCAGGAAAAGAAGTTGAGTTGAGCACAAATGTATTTTAAATAGTAATGCATTTAAATTCATCTTGGCCAGCTTGTTCTGACCTAGGTGGTATCCAGTTAGTGATCTTCCTGTCCTTTACCTTGACACATGGACACTCTCATCCTATTTTCTCCCCTTGTCCTCCTGAGGAGAGGGGAAGTGGAGTGATTTTTAAAACCTCAAGAACTTTATGCTTTTAACTTTGAATGTGAATTCACGTATGTTGTGGAACTGGAGTGAAACAGTTAAGGAAACACACTGCATGCCACTGAAAGAGTTCTTGTGACTTTTTTATTGCAGGTTAGGTAACACATTTTCATAGGTAGGTCTGGCTTTGCCGGACGTTCCCTTGAGAATGAAGCAATTATTATCAGCTAGCACTTCCCTCTCTGGGTCTGTGACTCTGGGTACCAAACTGCTTGGGCTGTGCTAAGGCAGTGCTGGGGAAGAGGGGGATCTTTGGGTTCTTGATAGAAGTGAGCCAGGAGGAAAAATACATACAGTTAAGCACAGATGGAAAGAATCTTTTTTTCACAGTTCCACATTTTTGTCTCTACTGAGTGAACTGCTGCCTGCTCAAACTCCTCTGTTCAACAGTCATTTGACCCTGCTCATTCTAGAACTTCATCATCCCTTCTCCAGCACTGAGCCTTGAGACTCCTGTTCCTTGGTCTGGTCTCCAGTCCAGTTAGGCTTGTGCTACATTTCTGATAATCATGACGAGAAAAAAGTGTGTGAACATAGGATTGCCTGTAGAATGACCATTAAAGAATCACCTCCCTGGCCACTGAGGGACTGTGCATACTGTCTCGTTCAGGGTTAACGTAGTGGTGCTTAGGCTGGTCTGGGAAAATTGAAATCCCACTAGAAGGCAGTCTTTATGTGAAGGTATTCCAGAGGAAGCAAACCTGTTCTGCTTTCAACATGAAAGACAGTATTATTCTGAATAGCTGAAC
Organism: Nicator chloris; assembly: GCA_013400495.1. NCBI lineage: Eukaryota > Metazoa > Chordata > Aves > Passeriformes > Pycnonotidae > Nicator > Nicator chloris. The sequence goes on from WAAE01021874.1 coordinate 66,597, forward strand.
TTTGTGGTACGTTATTCTTGGGTTATTAGAACTTCTGCTTCATCCGAAGCTGTTAGTTTTTACTACCTTGGTTGTATTCCAGCAGATTTTGAAGAGAACTAAATGTTTTGCATTCATTTCAGGGACTCCAAGTGTCTCCAGCTGTCTTTGTGTTTGTTTTAGCAAATCTTCTGGGGCTAATGAGCAATTAGAAATTCATTAAGCCTGGAGAAATACCAGGTCACATTAGATGCTACTCTTCCAATCTAGCTAAGCAGCAATTCTGCTGAGTTGAGTGGGCAAATGGACACACCTGACTGCTTGTTTCTGCTGCTTTATGGGCTGTTAAATGTGAGGACTCAGCCCTCAATATGGATCCTTTTGCCAGAGAGTCCTTAAATCAGTGGTGTGTGCTATACACACGCAGGGAATTCCTGTGCGCTGTGACTCACGCTAAAAGCAGAGTATCCAGCTTGCCTGCTGAAGGATAGTCATGGTTCTGGAAGCCTCTCTGCCTCCTTGAGACTCCAGTAGAGAAGCCTTCAGTATGAAACAACAGATCCTCCATTTTGGAATGAACATTTTTAAGAAACTTGTATTTTTAAAAAAAAATAATCAACTGGAATGGAGTCTTCTCCCTGAAGGTATTAAAAATAGGAAAGTTTTTCACACTGCACATGCAAACTCTTCTAGGTAACTTCTATGACAGGTCTTGGACAAGATCTTGTACCATATACTGTTTCTTGAAAAAATGTAGACTTCAGTCTGTGCAGCTATTCCAATTGTTCCTTTGTTTCCCACAGTGCCCATTTGAAATACTTTACCTGTGAATAAACTCATGACTGACTAATAGTGTGGAAAAGCAATGAGCAATAATGGACTCTAAGCAGAACCACTGAATTGTTAAGCCTTGGAATCATTAGGAGGAAGGCAGGAAGTAAAAGCAGATTTGCTGTCATTCCTAATATGAACGTGACTTGATTTCAATTTCCTTACAATGCTGATAAACACACACATCCTGAGTTGCTTACTGGGCAACTTGGTTGTGGTTTCTGTTTCAGAAATAGAATGTACTTCTACCAATTCATATAGAAGAGAATATAAACAGTTCTGACTGATTTTTTTTGTACAAGTAGGACATCAAGGGAGTTCAGAGAATAATCAATTTTTCCATATTAGACTACCTGTAAAATTACTTGTACTAGTTCTCTGTGGATACTTGTAACAGAAGGGGGTTTTAAACCTTGAGTGTGTTCTTCCCCATTTGTGACAGTGATCTTGGAAGATCATGTCAGCAGACAGACATGCTTAATTCTGTAGAAAGCTTGACCAACTGTAGTTGCCTCTTACACAAGCAAATGCTTTCTGGTGTACATCATGCTGAAGCAGAGGTTTTAGATCCATAATGCTTTTTCACACTATGTGGAATTACATTCATTTTGTGGAATGGGTTACAAATCTCTAATTGTCAATGAGATACATAATTTCATGTGAAAACGTATCACTTTCAGGTCATCTTGATGACTAGGCATGAAATGCTTTGGACAACTGTAGTTCTGGTATATTCATGAAAATGTTAAGGGCTTGTTGTAGGAATCATTCCCTAGAGAGAGGTTCTCACTTTTGTGTTATAATCTACTCAGGCTTCTATAGACAAACTCAGCAAGGTTCAAAGGGTTGTGTTTCACCTGAGCTACCACTGTAGGCAGCTTCACACAGTAACTTCCAAATTTTTTGCCAGTGTGGGGGGGCTGCCTCTGTGAGATGAGAGGGACTTTCCTGCAGCTGGGCTCTTCCTTGATTGATGTGTCTCAGTCTCAACCTCTGTAGTGTGACAAGGTTGTGTCATTCAACCTGATCTGTGTAAGCCCAAGAAACAAAACCCCAGGTCCTGGAGGTGAAAATGGGCCTGAAACTAATCTGTACTAATAAAAATGGGCAACAGGCTGAGACTAAAAATTATTTCAAAGACTGAATTCTTGACACGCAAAGCCTTGTTGTCAGCTTTGGGTATTACCATATTTGCTAGTACAAATCAGGCATTGTCTCTGTGGGCATCAGATGATCTGATGTCGGTCAGCAGCTCAGTCACTGACATGCTGCCAGCTGCATAAAAACGCTTAGGAGCATCTAAGCAAAATGTGGTGGAATCTGACATTTGTTCATATGGGTTAAATAGCAACAGGTGTCATCGTTCTGTTAGGCTGACAAAGTTCAACTACCATCCTGAACAGGCCACAGACGTGACAACCCCTGAAATCAGAGCTTCTACGCACAACATTTCTGCATTTGGTCACTTACCCACTGTCATTTTGTTTCCAAAACCTGAATAAAATGTACCACTCAGTTTGCCAAATGGTTAGTGGAAACAACACATGTATAAAATTGTCTCTGAATTTTGTGGTGAGTTACATATCAAAGCTGTGTCTCCTCCCTGGTGTCTTGTCCCACTGTATTGCAGAAGCTGTCCTTGCGGCTGGGTCCAGCATTTGGAACGTAAGTCAGTGGATCGGGCCGGATCAAGTACCTACAAGAAGAAATTACAGCTGTTACTAAAACAACGTGCTGCAAGCCAGGGTGAGTGCACAGAGTTGTAATGTTGAAAAGACCTAAGCAAGACTTAGAGACTTACTTAGAAGGGGCTTGGTTTAGTTCCTTTGGTAGCATTTTTAGTTCCTGTGGTAGCATTGGTTAGATTTTTTCAGTTTAAAATACAGAGTAGGAGGAGGATGACAGGTTTATAACATTACAAATATAGGTATATTTATATGTGTCTGTACATATATAGTGTCATTAGGTATCTCTTTAAATAGAAGTCTCCATATTTTATTTTTTGCAGGTCTTGTGACTATTTTTTATGTGTGTGCTTTAACTTACACTATATCATTCAGCTCTAATCTTGTATCTGGAGAAGGGTTGATCAGGATGTAAGAAAGGGTGTTCTGATGATCATTCATTTCATCTAGAGGACAGGGGGAAAAAAAGTACCAAATAAATCACATTTACAAATTAATTGTGAGAAGCATTACTTCTGACATATTAATTTGATCAAAGTTCATAGAGCTGTAAAAACGTGTCTGGTGTCAGAGTGATTTCAAGTAAGTTTAACAATTTCTTTTCAGCTGTACTCATATTGAAACTACCTGACATTATTATCTTTTGAGTTATCAACTCTAAAAACATCCTGTTTTCTAATGTTTTAAAAATCTTCTGGGTTTTTTTCAGTCATGGCAATTTGAATGTAACCCAATTTCAGTGGATTTACCAATCTGTCCTGCAGCTTAGGTAAGTTTGTGGTGAGCAGGGAGTCCTGTGCTTGGCAGGCATCAAGTTCAAATGATGAGCAAGGTTAAATGCAGGTGTATGGCATTCTCATCCATTTCCAGATTTGGTCAACATAAACCTTTTCTTTCCCTTTTTCTATTTCTCTAGGAAGCACTTCCCTTTTATCATCTGTGCCAAGGGTTTGAAATGTGAAGGCTGTATAAATGGCAATTGGTATGTCTCTTGCATTTTTAACTGTTTTCCTAATGATGGGTTGACATGAAGGCTGATTATTTTTAAGGTTTAAGCTACACTTCTGTAGCTGCCATTGCAATATCTTTTGTATCATTTTCTCTTGGCACACTCCTTGGGCTGCTGCAGTGAGACTGGCTTCAATCTTATCAGACTAAAGAGGAGAGGCAGTGCTTCTGTGTTAAATCCTCTTTAGCTTTTTAGGAAAATGTGTAACTCAGAATCACATAAATGTAATCAGGTAAAGCATTTAACTAGCAAGATTTTGCTGCTTTGTAGATAGTATCTTATAGTTCTAAATTTGAGTAATGAAATGAATATTTACTTTTGGCTTTTAACTAGGATTTGAAAGAAAAGCAGGAATATAAAAAAAGTTTTCTTGTTACTAATATAAATCTGAATTAAATTTACAAAACATTTTTGTGTTTGATCAAATGTTATTGTGGCCTGCGAAATCCCTGGAAAATATTTAGCCCCAAATCTTTCTGCAGGGAGTTGTATAGAAACATCTAAGAAAGAAGGCATAGAAATTTTCCAGATGGGGTGTGGAATAGAGAGCCTGTATTTACATATCTAGAAATTCCTGGTTTTCTAGGAAATCAGAACCCATAGTCCTGGAGTTTCCACCCAACATGCTACAGAGCCAAGGCCAGAGAAAGGCAACCTGGCCAGCTGTGCTGCATGTGTTAAAAAGTGTTAGAGCTCTTGTCCATAGCTTAAAAACCCCAAAAACAATCCTACAAACTAAAAAGCAACCTGACGTCAGCCTTGCTGGAGAATGATTTGGTGGATAAAAATGGCATCTAAAGACCTAGTGAAACATCCCTTCTAAAAATGACTTTCATATGATACTTTGGCATTATTTTTGAAAATTGCGGGGAAAAGGCAACATCCTTCACATGTAAACAACCCCCTGCCTTGACATATGTGTTAACTTCACAACAGTCCTGTCTTCATCTTTATTTCAGGAGGTTTGTGGGAATATGGTGCAGCTAGTCAATGACTGGGAAATGTTTATAAATTCAGCATACACAGCATAGATCTACTAAATATAAATGTGATTGACATGCTGCCTTATGAGCCTCCCATCTCAACATAGGAATGGGTGATAGTGGAACGCATTAAAAACACTCCAAGTTACTCTTGGTAAATGGAAAAAAACCCAAACAACTCAAACCTAAACCAACAAAACAAAAAGCATGATCATAAACTTAGTCCTTTGTTTTTGGCTCCATCATTTCTCACAAATAAGTTCACCTTGCACCGTGCTAATGTTGCTACTGAAGTACTGTAATAGTGGTACCGTATCCTGCTGGAGAAAGGCCCAGGTGCTTCATTCTGTTCTTCACAAGTTCAGCGAGCTCCTGCCTTTCTGACCTCCTGTAGAGGTTCATTCTCTGCTGGTTGATCTTCTCAGCAGTTTTAGCAGAGTGCCTCGGGGCCCTCCTGCTCAGGCGCCGTGCCCACTGCATGCTCTTCCTCCGCAGCAGCGGGTGGTCGGACTGGTCACTGGATGTGGAGTTCCGGTGATTACCGCGGCAGCCGAACTGCTCTTTGGTGTCTTTGGTGTCCTCCCACTCCTCCACGCTGATGGAGATTTGAGACTTGAAAGGAAAATGACAAGAGAGATGAAGGGCTGTATTAAAAGGAAGCAGATGAAGATGTTCTCTCCTCTTGCTGACAGTGCAGTTGGGCACGGGGTTTGGCTGCAGTGGAGCTGCGAATATTCAGCTCTCTTTGTACTTAGCAAGTGTTCCTGAACTGGGCACTCTTTACTAGACTTCGACTTTTCATGTAAAAAGCTCGTTTATAATATACATACCTTTATCGAGTGCAAAAGCAGTTTAGTGTTATTTTGTGCCCAACTGCACTGGGATTCTGAGAAGAGCAAATTTAGCCTTCTGATATTGCCCTTCCTGAATCTAGGAATCAGTTGTGAATGACTTCTCCACTTTCTTCCAAGCCTGCGTTTTTTCAGAAATCTAAGTTCTGCCACGACTTTTTAGAGGTGTGTTGTGGATTCATGAAGTAATGGTTCAACTTTGGCTGCACTGTTTTCAGCATTCTCTGAAGATCACAGGTAGAACATGCTTGTTAACTGTATCTCAAATTCCCAGGTCTTCTTGACCTTCAGCACACATGAAATTAGGATGCAGTAACCTTCAGTGTGATTCAGGGCACCTCTTGTGAAAGTGGTAATTGATTCCTTAAAGAACAATGATGTTACTCATACAGTGACAACCCCCCCCATAATTAAGAGCCAAAATCTGTTGCTCTGTTGCTGTGTTTTCCTTATGCAGGTAAGACCGATGGTATGTGCATGTACAAGTACTGAACAGGTGGACAGACTACAGGTGCATTTCTAACATACAAAAGCTCCTAGAGAATATAAGAGGAAACACTTCAAAAGATAACTTTAAGATAAATAGTTTCAATGTGTATTTTAGATTTAATGAGCAGTTTTAGTTTCTAGTTTCAAAACCACTTCCTTAATTATCCTGAATTCCTCTGCTGCTATTTGAATGTCTTTAATTGACGCTGAAATAGCCAATTGCTGGTGTCAGTACAAGCACACTACCAAGTTACTGGTCACAGACTTCAATGTGGTGAGTGTTTTAAATAAACACATGAAATATAAAACAAAGATGATGTAAATGAACAGGCTGAGTTCGTGTGAATGCCCTCAAACTGAGTATGCTGGCAATGATCAGTGAATAAAGCAAATTTAATGAATGTCCTCTTCCCACTAACATGAAATCTGAAAGCAAGATTCTGTTGACCTCATCAGTGCTGAACACAAACTTTGTGTCAGGGGCTCACCACAGAATCTGTGAGGCTTCTGGAGTCCATAAAATAGTATTTGATACGAATAAGCTGGATACAGTGTGGAAGATACTTATATTTTTCACTTTTGCACAAATTAGATTTTATCTGTGTAAAAGAAAAAAGCAACAAACAAACCCAATCAAACAGCAAAACAATCAAACTCCATAATTAAAAAGAATGCTACAGATGTTTGTTGTAGCATAATTCATTTTTAAAATCACATTTTTAATATTCTAGACTAGAATCTTGCAATAAACCTCAAGTGAAGACCAGCTAATTTACTGAGGCTCTTCAGCTTACTCTGCAATAGAAAAGGGATTTTGTTTGGTTTTTTTTTTTTAAACAACCTGATTTTTTAAAGTTTTGTTACTGACTCCACTGATGTTAGGGCAGCAGAGAGAACCTGGATCCCTTTGAACAGGAATGCAATTGGATTTTATTGTTTGTTAGACTGTCATTTTGGGTTTGTGGACATTTTACAGCAAGGATAAGTAGGCAGAGTACATTCCATAGGAAAAGGTGCTGTTTGTGGGTAGGAAGGAGCTATTTGGTATGAACAAATCTGATACAAACTGAGTGTAGAGGACGGTCTTGTTTTGCCTTTCTTCCTGCCTGTATTGGCAGCTTCCCCTGTCAAGCTGTTGACAAAACAACCAGAGTTGCTGATAGCAGTAGTGTAAAGGCAGAGACCAATCATCATCACTACAGGAGGGTTAGTCACGTTTTGAGCCAGAGATGAAATGGGAGAGGCCAAGTGAAAGAACAAGTTTTTCATTTCTGTGAATCTGTAAATCCTTAGCTTGAAGTTTTGCAAAACTGGCATAGGTGAGCTGAAAGCATGAAGGAAGGTGATAAAGCTAAATATTTACTTCAGAAACAATGAAATTTTTATCGTGCCTGTTGAGAAAGCTGTGCCAAATGGCCCTTTGCTGTATGCAAGAGGAAAAAAATCAACTTTAAGGACAAAGCAAAATCAAAGCCCAAACTCTTTTTCAAAAGCAGCACAGAAGTGTCTGTCAGCGGCAGTTGTCAAAACATAGAAGACAAAACTCCAGTGCAGAGTACTTCTGTGTGTCCCCCTCCGTTTTAACCAGTCTTGAACTTCATTTAAAAATACTTTTGTAACTATCATTAGTTTGAGGTTTGATTGTTTTAATTGAATTTCATTTCCTAGTTCCATAGCAGGTGAGTATGTTGCATGAGAAGCATGACTGATGACCTGGTGTCACTCCTGTGCCACACAGTGAAGAAACATTTGCCTTTAAAGCCTTGGTTTTGTTTGCTTCTTGTTTTTTAAAGGCAGGTTCCTGTCTTGTGTATCCCACTGTGTGCCCTGAAGGGTGTGATTGCTCACTTGTGCTGCCAGACAGCTGTGACCCACTCAGGCATGGTGTTGTAACAGAAAGTTTCATGCCCTAAAATCTAAACATTAGGCTGGTCAACACATGGCAGGAACGGGGAATGTAGTCATGGACACACCAATGTGCATATTTGAGATGATGGCGATTGAGATATCTGTGGTGATAACACCAAACATCGATTAACTTTAGATTTTTGCTCCCTTGCCTTGCTGCTCCCTGGGAGCTGTGTGTAGAAAGGGAAATAGTTTGAAGGTGTAGTTTGATCTGTTCCATTTTGAAGCAATGCCTTATTTTTACCTCACTGCAAGTTCTGTACTAACTACATTTTACTGCTCCGCCTACCAAGAATGCTACTTGCATCCAGGGTTCTAGAAATGCTTTTCTGCTCCAAAAGCTGTCTAAATCATTGCTAAGTACAGCCACATTTTCCTTTTGTGATGAACTTGGGGATTTTGCTCTACTAGCATTTAATGTTTTTATGATCTCTTCACTGTCAAGATGATTTGTTACCTTCAGAATTTAACAGGAGCAGGCCCAAAAGGAACCAGAACTCCACTAGGCTTCTTTAAAATTCCCAGTCTCAGCTTTCAGATTTTTAGCAAGCTGTTTGTGTCCAGAACAATGTTGCTTTAAGATCCATTTACTCAAGGATGACCCATTGCATAGTTCCATTTTCTGTGAGGATTTTACTCCCAGAATTGAACTTAACACAGTTTTTGGCTGCGATTGTTACATTTCTTCACAGCAGCCTTTCTGGAACTATGTTTTGTGATGATGATGTGTTAATAATGGGGATGTTTTCATTACTGCTGAGTGGTGCTGACACCCAGCCAAGGCATTTTCTGCTTGGCGCCCACCCCAGCAGCAGGTGGCCTGGGGGACAACACAAGAAGTTGGGAGGGGACACAGCCAGGACACCTGATCCCAACTGAGCAAAGTGATATCCCTTATCCATGGTGCTGTGCTCCACAGGAACAGCTGCAGGAAGTTGAAGGAATGAGAGGACTTAAGGCATTTGTCTTCCTGGCAGTGCTTGATGGTGCCCTGCTTTCCTGGACGTGACCAAACATCCCCTGCCCATCAGAAGTACGGGCAAACTCTTTGCTTTGCTTTCACACACAGCTTTTCCTTAAGTTATCAAACTGCCTTTACCTGAGCCCAAGAGATTTCTCCCTTTCAGCCTCTCAGTTTTCTCCCCATCCCACCTCGGGGGAAGCAAGCAAGCCAGCAGCTGTGTGGGGCTTGCTTCAACCAGGACACCCAGAAACAGGCAGACAGTAAGTAAATACTTACTTGGGAAGCCATTTCTCGTGACTGACAAAGAAGGGAAAAAAGAAAACAAAAGACAATTTAAACAGAAGTGAATCTAAAGAAACAAATATGGACTATTAAACAGGAGCCACAGAAAAGCAGCCATACAGGTAATGAAAAAAGATTGCATTTTTCTCTTTTTTATATTTTTTGGAATGTAATGGAAATAGTTTGGGTCATAGGTGTGATAGTCATTGAGAGGCAGGCTAGATTCACCTGTTATTTAGTTACTGGGTCACTGAAAACTTGCTTTATTTTTAAAGAAATCATGAGCATCTGTCAGTGAAGTGAGGGCTTCTCATTTGCATAGTGAAAAAGGGAATGCCAAAGGATAAACTGTACATATTAAATATTAATATTGGCATATTTTGTCCTCATGATTCAAGTTACCCATGTTATATTACCTGACAGCATCCAGGTATTTGCAGTACAAGTCTGGTTTCTTATGTGTGTTTAAACTCAAATTGATAATCATGTTGAAGGTTCTCTGAGTTATAAACCTTCAAATTTATGCTTAGAAGTTCATAGTTCCTGAGTAAAAAGAGTGAACTACTTTTCTCTTATTTTCTTTTTAAAGATCTTACCCAATGACATTCTTCTGGCTTAATGTATTGAAAAGCTAAAATGATAACCCATACTAAGATTTCATTAGTGAAGTAAGTAAAAAAATCATTTAACTTCAAAATAAATATTTGCAGAAATATTAGGGCTTTCACCATCTCTGTGTTTGTAGGTCTCAAACACAGACACAGAGCTAGATGTTGCTTTTTTGTATTCTGGGGAAGAGGAGGGTTAGGGGAGATTTCCCTGCCCCTCTCTAGAGGGGAAAGGTGGTACAAATTCTGACTCACTGAACAAGAAATTGCACAAGTATTTGTGTGAAAATACCACTGGGGGTTTGCATTCACAGCCTTCAGCTTAAAAAGACCAACAACTGCTTTTTCTTCACTTAAAAAGGAGGAGTGCCATTCTTCCCCATTTGTCCAACACCTGAGAATTTGAAAATTTAACTAGGAGGTTTCTCCAACCTCCCGTCCTTAATACTCTACCTGATTTAACTCAAATTCTTTGTGAGGCTACCTGTGAAAGTTGGTAGGAAGTAATAGCAGAACTCCTCATTCTCTTTTTTTGGACCTGAAGTTAAATAGCCAGCCCTGAATGTGAGAATAAAGCATTGCCATGAATTTTATCTTATCCTTATTTAATGAATTCCTACAATCCGCTATGTCCTCACTTTTGTGAAAAGCTGTGGCAGAGCTTTTTTACATATTAGCAGTGAGGCTGACTACATTCTTCTCCAAGGAATGATTTTGATGGATTATGTTAAGGCTGCTATAGTTCAAAAGACGTTACTGCAGTGACAGACTCCACTGGCTAAGCTGCAAAAGCCACCTGCAGAGATAGCAGTGGTCCACAAAGAGATATACCCAGGAACTGGGTGGAATCTTGCACAGCTTTTTGTCACCCTTTTTTAAAAACTGCCTGCAGCTGAATGTCCTTCCTCAAGAGCAAACCTTGCCGTTAAGCATTATATGCCCAAGTGTTTTCTAACATTTCTCTGAAATATGGAAAAGAAAATATAAATTACCTATCTTGGAAATTAGTGTAAAATATGTCTGAGTATTTCAGAAGAAAGGAGAGAGTTGTTGCTCACTTTTGCATTTTAAAGCCATGGTTTCATGAGATGGCAGTACTAATGCTCATGTAAACAAATGGATAATACATGACAGAAATCAAAGCTGCCCAAACAAAAGAAGTATGTTAAATACTGAGTAAAAAGTATTTTCATTATTTTTTATAAACAGAGAGATGGAGAAATGTACACGCTTATGTGGCATACACAGAAATACATACATAAAATATTACCACTGTTCAGCAGCTAAATCTAGAGAGATCCCACAATACTTTGAATAATGCTAACTAGAAATGAGCAACAAGAGAATGAATCAGGTCAGGTGAGCAGTGAAATGCTACCTGTTTTGAGACACAGTGCTGGCATTGTTGACACAAGTGCCAGAGGGCCTGGTTACAGGGTTTGTTGCCAACACGCCCTTAGTGAGCACAGCGAGGTCAGAGCAGAGCTCACTCCCCAGCTGGTCCTGGCCCAGGTTCCCATCCATCCATTCCCTGCAGGCCAGCACAGGAATCCAAGGCCAGGTGTCCAGTGGCTCTGGGCACTGCTGGAGCCTGGGGCTCAGCCTGGGTTAGTGTCACCATCCACGTGTCAGCAGGAGCCTCGTGCACTCTGCAGTCAAACCCAGAGAAAAGCACAGGGAACTGACCCACCTCAGATGTTGTGAGCTTCTGGGATTCTGTCCTGTAGACTCCAATTGGAATGTCTCCTGTAGAGGAACAGAGCTTCTGATACAGTCTGGCGTATGTCCTAATCCACAGATCCTCTTCCGTGATTTTCATCTGAACAAATAATAATAGGAGGGAGGACATTTAACTCTGGAGGGTTTATCACTTGTTCGCTATGCTATTCATGGAAAAAAAACAACCTAAAGACTGGCTGCTAATTATCCCTTTGCTGTGTTGCACCTTTGCTCCACAACAAATCTGCAACTTCTATTGAATTTGTCAGACTGTTTCTTTTGCTTTCTCCCTGCTTAGAAGACATTGTAGTGGAAGCAGTTTAGAATTATGAACTTCTGGTCTTGGTTTAAGATTACTTAAAATTTACATGGCAGCCTTCACCCAGTGTCTACATTTGACTAAAATATAAATGAATAAACTAAACATTGTCAGCAGTAAGAAACTGCTGTGGACAGACTGGAGTGCATGAATATTTTGAATTTTGTCCGCCAGACTGCAAGCTGAGTATGTGGGGATGAGGGAGTGGGGAGGAAGTAATACACTAAGTGTAAGTGGCATAAGAAGGCTTACATGAAGCTCACTTAGTTCATTACTAGCTTTATTTTGAGATGTAGGAGTTGCTTTTTACAGATTCAGTTGTACTTTCCAGTGTTCTTACATTCACTGTAATGAAGCTTAATGATTGACCGAGAAATACATAATTTTTATTTAAACAACTTTTTAAAACCATCATTGATACCTCCCTGCTGTTCTTTACAGATCCCCACAAAGCAAGTTTTAATAATTTGTATTCATCTGTTTGCTATCCAGGGTATGATGGGTGTGGGAGAAAACAAAAAGGTGGGGTTTATTTCAGTAAAAATCACTTCAGTTGCTTAAGGTTTTATGTGTGTATATATGCAGTTAAATTGCATTGGGGAATATTGACATATATAATAACAAGATGACTTTTTAACTCCAACTCCTAGTCATTGAATGCATCTGATCTTTGTGTAAGAACTACTTATGCTCTTTATTGCCCACAGGAATGGGGACTGGGAGATAGTCCTGGCCAGGCTGCACAATACAGGTACTGCTTCCTGGGTTTTGTATACTTAATTTTTTTAATTGCTTGCTGAACTGCCATTGGTATTTCATATAAAATGCACTATTCCTGTGTTTTCCTGACTTTCCAATCTTCTACTGAATAGAATGCATTGTGTTTTCTTGGGGAGATTTTTTTTTGCTATGGAACTAAAAATGGGTATGTTTTCTGTTTAATTTCCTTGTCTTCTCCCCGATGAAAAAGGAAACAGATGGACTTCCTTGAACTTTCACAAAAGAAAATGCCATACAAACAAAGTTGAAGTATTTTGCAGACAGTAGAGAATCTTCTCTGGTACTCTGTACCGATTTTTTTTTTTTTTTTGATAACTTACAGAACAAAGAAACCCAGATCCTGGTGTGGTGTCAAGTCCCAGCAGAAGTCTTGTGATAGAAATCATATAATCTTTCACAAACGACTGCAAGTTTTTTAAACAGGAGAAACAGAAAAGAAAAAAACTTTAATGAACCAATGAGTAGCCAACCATTAGCACCATGTCTGAATTTCAAAGAAATTATCTTTGAAATCTGTGTTTACAGTCCATCTCTTTAAGTATCTTAATCACTGTTGGAATACCTATCCCTTTCTTTTTGCTGGATTTACTTATACAAAGTAAGTTTTTCTAAATTGGCTCTGCATGTGCATGCAAGGTACATAGAAGATTCAGGAGTCCAAGGCATAACAAGGCACAGTAAAAGCAAAGATGGATGTGTCAGTGCAAGTGAGGTGTTAGCCCTACAGGTGTGAAATTATAATGAACTCCTCAGTGCAAAAGAAACGCTGGCGTATGTTAGATGGGTCTGCAGTCCTCAGTGGGTCCCCTCTGAGGTGAAACTGCTATTACTTTATTCAAATGAGTAATCTGAAGGGGTTTTAAGGGTTGATATGCCTTGTTGCTCTGCTAAACAGTGTGTTGCTATTGGTTAAAAGGTAGGAATTAAGTTTAGTGTAGAAGTATAGACTAAGGCCAGGAACAGACTAAAATTACATCAGCTAAAATCACAAATATTTCTCCTCCTGGCAATGACAGGGCCATGTGTGTGCTCTTCTAGCTGTGGCTGAGCTCTTTGCCACCTGTACTGTGGTGTAGCAATGCAGCATTGCAGTCCTTGGGATGCAGCACACACTGTAGTCTGCTGGCTTCATGCAAATGCATAGCTAACAAAGAGGTTTTCACAAAGAAATATCTCACAAAAGTTTTACAGAAATCCTTTAGAGCTATAGAATCTGGATTTGTTCAACCTCAGAAGCTAGACGGATTTCATTTGATACATTAATGACTCAACTATTTTAATTTTTGTACTGGTGGTCTCCCAGTTGTGATGGGCTAAATGCCAAGGAGCATCTCGAAAAATTTTGTTTGCAAATTGAACCTATTTGTTATCCTGGCTGCATCATTTCTGCCATGGAATTTTCATTAGATTAACAGGTTTATTCAGCAGGATTTGCAAGACCAAGTTTTGATTTTTCAGTCACTGTCCTAAAGATAATTCAAAGGGCTTTTCTTTCAGCCTATAATGGGAAGCACCAGCTGAACCCCGATGCTCCCCGTGTCATTTGCTCTGTTTCTTGAAGAAGAAAAAGACAGAAAAATGGACCATGAAAAAGAATAAAGAGCTGCTGTTATAGAATTTCTAACTTGGAGTAGGAAAGGTAATTCTAGAAAAATGACACTTCACCTATGAGCAGTAGCAGTTCAAAGGAAGGACAGGTGGAATTAAAATGAGAATGAGCATGTGAGGCTTTTTGTTTTAAACACTTTCTGGTGAATGGTGTTACTCTGTCAAGTCCCAGCATGATGATTCATGTCTGGGAGCAAATAGAAAATATTGAAGTTACCTACTGTGCTGGCAGGAGCTGTTGATGATTGACAGATCTGTTTCTATATATGTGACTTTGGTATTTTTACTTCTTTTTACTATCGTGGTATGTGATGCTGATATTCTGGGGCATGATTATGAAGATGTTTTATATACAAATACATTTATTTCTAGAACCTTAAAATATATATGTCCATACACGACTGGTTTATAGATTAATGACTTCTGGAGAAAAGTTCAGCTCCAGGAATTTTTCTATTGATGTTGGATTTGCCTTCAGGAAATTTATTTGGAAGTAGAATTGCGATGAAAGAACACCTTTCATGCACCAAATTACCAAGTAAATTAATTTCCCTGCAAGGATGCTTTCCACCTGAGCGCTAAAGCATCCACAGGCTATCCCTAGTGAGAGGCAAAGCAGGAGGCTGCTCAGGTGAGTGGATGATGTGGGGCATGGTGGCGTTCCTGCTTGTGCTGTGTGCCTTGATCCTTCAAGGGTGGTGCTGGGGGCTGCTCCTTGGGCATCCTGGTGAGTCAGAGTGTGCAGTATTGGCCTATTTTCCACCCTGAAACTAGCAACTACTGCCTCCAATTGCCCTGACTGTATTTTCTGGTATTTTTCCTTCAACTCTCTGAAGCTGTGCTCTTCCCCCATTCTCACTGTCATCACTACTTTCTGGATTCTGAGCCACAAGGTTGAATTGCTGTCTTTTCTCCCCACTGTCTCTTTGTAACCACTGAGTGCATTCCTTGCAAGGGCAAGCATGCCTTACTTTACAATGTGATGATTAGGCCTCTGCAAGTCTAGTCAACATGAGTAAGAGGAGAGGACACAGTGAAGTAATTGAGGCCTTCATCAGCAAATGCAGGAGACTCACAAATATTAAAGTAATTCTGTTCCTTTCTGTTAGGGATGCAATGCCGTGGGAATGGGCACTGCCTTTTTTGTTGCAGAGTACAGGCATTATTCTGTATAATCTGTAATTTATGTAGGCCTTATCAAAGCTATTTGACTGTGGAGAGGTACATAAACAGTATTACATCATGTAACATCAGATTTTGTGCAGTCACAGGGTGATTTTGGGATTGATAACTGAACTAACACGTGGTGCATGTTCTGTTATGTTTTACCATTGATTGGTCCCAGTATAGATGCACTTTAATGGATCCTCTGTCAGGAAACAGGGTCATCCAGCAATTAAAGACAATAAAATGGGTGGCAATATTTGTGTTAAGTCACACTACTGTTCACAGTACCTGGTAAAGCAGTGTGTCCAACATGCTGATGCTGAAAACCCTGCCAGCAGCGAAGGGCAGTCGAAACATAAATGCCAGATTAGATCCCTTCTCCCGCTCTTTCTGTTAAGGAATTAAATAGAAAACATTTTTAACGCTGGTTTTGGAAGGACTGTAACAAAAACATGAAATAGATATTATCTTGAAAGAAGTCAGAAGTGTAAAACCTCTTTCAGCATAGTTTCTTCCTACAAATATGGAACATCTTTGTTCAGTAGGTACAGTTTTTCAGGTTGAAAGACATTGATTAATGTGTATGTTGTTTCAGTCATCACATCTCAAACTGCATGGGCATATTCCACTAGATCAATTTTTAAAAGATGGAGGGATATCAGCTGTGCTTAGCTCCTGTTAACCTGCTCCAGTTCCTTGGTGCAGGCAGTAGACTGTCATCCTGGTCCAGGAAGTCTCCTAGGAACAGGAAACACGAACAGAATCCGGTACAAAAGGGAAGAAATGGCACAGGGGTCAATCAGCTCCCAGGTGCTGCTGGCCATACTCTTTCTGGTACCAACCAGGGTGCCAGCTGCCTTGTGGCCCCCTGGACACATGCTGGCTTGGGCTGTCAACCAGCACCCCCATCCTGGAGCAGCTTTGCAGCTGCTCTGCCCCATCCTGTAGTGCTGCAGGAGGTGATTGTGACCCAAGGGCAGGACCTGGCCCCTGGCCTTGCTGACCCTCATATGACTGGAATATGACCTCATATTCCTTCCATCTCTTCTACAGCCTTGCTTTTCCTTTATTCTTGCTTCAAAGAGACTAGTGAGAATAGAATGCTACTTTCTTGGCAAGAACAAATTAATTTTTCTGATGTTGATCTGGAACAACTTCCTAAAAACCTGTCAGTTCAACAGTCAAATTTGTGTGCTACCTGCTTGTACAGTTTTAGAATTTAGGTAAATTGTTAGAGATCTATGTAAAATAAGACACCAATAATAAGAGGTATCAATCTCTTTTTATAACTCATATGTCATTATTGTTTTTTATTACTTAATTTGAATTACTTAATGTTAATTCAGATCTGCTTAATACCTGAATTATATTAAAGGAAAAAAAATGAAGACAGGAAATAGGAGGCCCCATCATGAAGGTTAAAAAAGCAGCCTGGCTCTGTGTAAATCACTGTAAATATACTGGGCCATCCCAGGTAGATTTCTGCTCAGCTAATATCTGTTTGCTTATCCCTGTGGAAGACACAATATCACAGCATTGGGTTTGATTAAAAAATTAAAAGAAGGAACTTGTACTTATTTCAAAATGATCACTTACAGCTTTAGAATTTTTATCAATAACACCTGCAATACTTGGAAAAAAACCATAGCAAACTAAAGTCTGAATTCCATCCAAAACATTGCAAACCCCTTCTTTCAAGAAAGAGAGAGTAGTTACCTCATTAGCTTTCTTATGCAAGACAAATGGAAAACACAGATTTCAAGTTTAGAGTGTGGGTGTTTTGTTTTTCCTTTTCTCTGTTGTATAAAGGCCACTGCTTTCTCCATGTCAGTGCTGAGTTTACTGTCAAATTTATTTATCTCTAAAATGAGAAAAGTTGCAGCTGCAACAGCAGATGGACATCTGATTTGTGTATCTGTCTTCTGCAGCCCATTAGGTTGAAAAGCCAATTTTGCAAGTGCGTTTCACTGCTACCTCAAGGCAACTTGCCTGACATTCTCAGTCTTTCTGAAAATGAGGTGCTTAATGCAGAAATAACAAGCAACTGTATGTTTGACTGCTTTAGGTAATTTTTACTGGAGTTTTTAATTGCCTTTCATTTTGCATGAGGGAGTTCTGAACCACCAAATGAACTATGGCACCACCTGTGAAGTTTGCCCTGCAAATGTTAAGATGAAGTGACTGGGAAATATCAACAGCAGGCAACTGCAAGAGCAATGAAGAAAATGTTCTTTCTTTAAGATAATTTATCTACCTCTGTTTCAGCAGAGCATAGTTTGGGTTGGAAGTTCATTAAATGTTCAGCTTCCAACCTCTCTTCACAACTTTTGCACAATAAAGATAGTCAAGCAGTAAAAATATTTTTAAGTATTTCCAAAATATTTGCTTGAAAAATTAAGGAGCCTATGTAAATAAAGAAAGAACTGAGATAAAAATCCTGGTTTCACTGGATGGAAGTAGCCAGCCCACAGAGAATTCCAGAATCCAACTGGAATTGGATTAAGGGAATATGTTACCAAATAATTTCAAAAACCCTACCAGTCATAGTACAGCAAGACATTAAGTTGGGTTGAAACACAGTGTTGAAGGCCCCAGCCAGCTGTCAGCCCTTGTTGCCCTGAAAGAACTGGCAATGCAGATTCCAGCCAGTCTGAGCTCATCCTTCCTGGATTTACCAGGGAGGGAGGAAGTGCCACAAAGGGGGAGCCACAGGTGCAGACCTTAAAGGGTCTTGGGGGTGGTGGTGTTATCCCAACAATGAGCCTCCTGCTGCAAACAGCTCCTCTCTTTGTGCAGCTTTTGTCTGGCTTCCTCACCGCTCTGCAGGTTATGTCTCTGTCAGAACACCACCTGAACACAAGATCAAGCCTTCAGGCTACTGCAGGCTAAGATAACAAGTCACTAAAGGCCACTCAGATATTTACATCTTGTAAGTGTGATATTCAACCCAGTAAAAGATTTACTTCTCATCCACACAGGCTGAATTTTTGCAGCATTCAATTCCTCTGTAAGAAACCGGACTGGGAAGGTAAGTTGCTATGGAAAGGCTCTTTGCCATTAGGTACATATTAAAATCACCTATGTGAATGTTATACAGTAAATAGTGAACTCTGAAATCCCCAAAATCTAGGAAATTTACAGTACAACTAGGCAATGGAAATTGTGTGTTAAATCTGTATAATGGTAATGATTTTGGCATAAATTCAGATTCACCAAGATATGTAAGATATCTGAGGTGCACCCAGTGGGAGGGTGCATGAGAAAACCCAGCAGTCATACTGATTGATAGACTGATAGGGAGAAAGACAAGAACGTAGTGAAGGATTTCTGCCCTTGAAAACTGTCAGAGCGATTTTATTTGTCTCTCAACAAACTCAGAATACAGCCTGAAAGATCATGAAAGTAATACTGATACTGTAAAATTTGGGGAGTGCAGAGGTGGGTAGGTCAGATCTCCAGTGAAGATTTCTGAGAAAGAGGATTGTCCTTGAGTTTAGAGAGTTAAACAGATGTACAATATTACTTCCTATGCTCCACCTGTTTTAAGTAACAGTATTTTGAACAAGCAGATTAAATTTATTTCCATACAGCCACAGTTCCACAGTTTGAAAATGCCATATGGAATATGAAGGTTTTATCTAACATGTAAATAGTGTCACTGTCCTTCTCATTATTCTGACAGAGAACAATTGCTGTTCTTAAACCATCCCAGTAATGCCATTATCTCCCAAAGATACACAGAAATGTGTACAGAAGACTTGATTATAGTGCCTTTAAAATGAAGTGGAATTAAAAAATACATTGTAATGAAAGCTGTATGTTTTAAGAGTTTAGTCAGTTAAAAGATGTTCCATGTTAATTGCCTGTCTCAGCCTCTTGGACAACCACATTAGCTCTAAATATTTAATTATCAAAAAAAAATTCATTTTCCTTGAGCAAATTCCACCAGAGAGTTGGTTGATTAATATTATATTGTAAATCGATTAAATCAAATCAAACTTCATTCTTAAACGAGGGTAGAATTTTGGAAAGAAAAAATCTTTTACAGTAGCTCTACAATCATAAATCATTTCACCGTTTCCACGTTTTGAAATCATCGTTACAAAATCGGAAAAAGTAATAAAAATATAACATTTAAATTGAGGGTGGGGGAAGGCCATCTCCTTACCTTTTCCAGTTTGGACAGAGCAAGAGAATAGCAGTCTTTGGCTCTGAACTGCATGAATCTCATGTTGGCTGGGTGAGTTAGTTCTGTGATAATGCTTAGGCTGGAAAACAACCTGCATTTTAAAAGAATGTAGTGGTTATACTTCTAATTATAACAATTCACAAAAGGAAGGCTCTACGTAAAGCTACACTTCTGCTCGTGTCCATGTTTTTAATGAAGTCCTGAAACCTGTGCTGGGTCTGGGCCCAATGAAATGCAGGTCCAACAGCAGAGGAAACTACAACACATTCTCTGTAGAATTCACAAAGAAGCACACACTGAGCTCGTAAATTTATTGAATGATTGGTACAATATCACAAATCTGTAGGAAACAACAAAAAATGCAAAAGTTTAAAGCTTGTACTTAGTACCCAGCTGCATGTAAAGTACTACTGATTTATGTACCCTTTCCAAGTGGTTTATTTTTCTTGAGGTCTGTTTGCATGCTGTGACTACAGTCTGAGCAATATAGATGAAAAATGACACTTGTGGGAGTTGCTGAGAAAATGTATGTTTATGTATACTTATGTTCTCACTTTGAAATATTTACATATACAAAATATTTATGACTTAACACCAATTCAGGCTTCCAGTAACTAAAAGCAGTGAAAAAAGCTCAACTGTGAACTGGCTGAATTACACAAACTTTCAAGCAGGAGATTAAAGAGCCCCTCCTCAGCATTCAGGGGTCCAAGAAACAGAAAGAAAATCATAATTTATGCTATTTAAGTGCTAAGCAAGTTGGAATAGAATGCATATTATTATTTATATCTTTCCTCTAGATTGTGGCAGAAAATGAGATGTACATCCGTAGCCTCTTTTGCTGATCCTGAGGCTACTTTTCTACACTTAACAATGGGTAATTGCTGTGCTAATTACATCATTGATGTGGCTTCTGTCTCACTTTTCCTGGAAGCAAGATTTGGTAAACTAGTGTCAAATGGAATTCAATGCACCTTTTTGCAAGTCTTGTCCTTTTCCCTCACTTTTGCAGGGAGAAACATCTCTGAAATGTATTTGGAAATCAGACAAGCAGGAGAGACATGTAGCTCTTTCCCAAACCACAATGATAAACCCAGAACATAATGCAATGCCATCATAGCACCCCATCTGGTTTATCTCTAAATTGGTGCTGACAGCTAGATACCAGCCAAAACACTGACCTGTTACACAGGCTTCCTGCAGGATTTGAAACACAGTCATTAAGAGGTTAACTAATCAAACTTTATAGTAGTGCAGACCTACTGCCTGAGGAAATGTGCTGTATTTGTGAGGTGGGCTCACACCTGTTTACAGGGACTCGGTGGTTGGCTTCCTGTTTAATTTAAAAAGTGAAAAGCATCTTAAGGTATAGTCCAAGGCTGTTAATTTCTCCTTTTATTTTTAAGCTGTGATAACTTGTTCTTTCTTAGTGTGCCCACTTGAGTCACTTGTATGTCACTCCTTGTATGTTAGCTAAGTCAGTGCTGTGTCACAGTTTTAATTGGGATGGCACAGCTTCTAGCCCTAAAGGTGCTAATAACCCTGTCCTTATAAACAAGACATCTGCCTTCCAGGGTGGGGAGCACGCTCTCCTGGCAAAGCAGGATTGCTAATTTATGTAAATCGGGGAATAATGACACAACTGGTGCGTGAGAAGTGCCAGCCTAGGCTGAACGCTACTGCAGCACTCTCACATGGCTTTTTCAGGCCTGAGTAACTCACATCGGGGGCGTTTACATCAGCCTGTATCCCGTGTTTACACAGCCTGTATCTGAACGGTTTCACCTGGGGAGACTCAAGTGGAATCTTCGTCAATGATGTGACAGCACTGAAAACAGCATATTCAATCCAGTGGTTTAACATCCCTCTTTAACCCTGCAGTTGGTGTCGAGTGCTGTTGCTCTCTACCATGGCCAGTCTGTTCTTCATTACTTTCTGATATTACTAGCTATTCATAAGTAACAAAAAATCTTTCAATACATTTTTAAAGCTGATTTACAAAACTATTTACCTTAGTGCAATGAATGTAGTTTATTCTGTAGAACAGGTAAATGCCACTACCTTATGCCTCTTCCCAAAGCTTACTGATTTCTATAACTTTTAAATAATATGAAAATGCAGTGAAATTATTATATGTGTTCTAGGCAAAAAAAAAAAGAAAACAAATTTATGCAGTACACTATTTGTGAAATTTTACAAACTTTTATGAAAATATGTTGTTAACTCTTAAACCACGGTATTTATTTTAATTTACTCTGTAAATATGCAGGGTTAAAACAATACTGAACGAGACGCAGAATTTGTACATGAGTTAAAGCTGCCATCTAGTTGCAAACGATGTGCAAGACAACTGAAGGAGTGTACAGTAACATCTAATGGCATACCTATTGTGTGTAGTTTCTCTTTTACAAAGTAGAACATAACTAGGGGAAAAACCAAAAAAAAATTGGAACTTTGCAAGTTTTTCTTTTGATACAACTCCTTTTTCCATCTGCGGCTAAACTGTATTTCTGAAAAATTGATATATGTAAACAACCTCGGTGAGGTGCCCTAGCACTGTGTGGTTAGGAGTAGATCTGAGTGATGCATAGATAAAGCTCAATTACAGTTTCAGTTCAAATTTCACAGGTGTGAGTATGAAACACACACCTGTGCAAATATCAGGTACCAGTTCAGAAACTGAAATGTTACAAAAAGACAGTATTAACGTTTCTTGTGCAGTGCAGATTTTGCTTCCTTTGAGCACATGCAGAAATGCAAAGAGCATTTCCCTGCATTCTCAGAGAGCTGCATTTACAAAAAAAAAAATAGCTCCATTGTATTTTAATGAGCTCAGTTTTCTAAACCACTGAAGGATTCAAAACACTTCTACTATGCATCTCTCTCTGGTCTTTTGTGGAAGGTTTGACACAGCAAACAGGTAATTGCAATAAAAGCAACATTGAATCATACTCAATTTTCTTCCAGGTCTTATTAGAATGAACACCAGGAAGTGCTAGGCTTCACCCCCAAATCAGGGAGGCATTTCATAGCTCCCTGTGTAGTGTGTTTTGTTTTGTGTGAGACTTTTTGGGTGTTTTTATTAGAGCAAATTATATTTTTCTCAGCTCAAAGCAACACATTTTTTCATACTTATTGAACCAAGATATTGAACACAACGGCTTTAATGAGGAGAGTTCTCAAAAGGAACAGCAAATCTCAGTGTTTTGCTTTTCATCACAGCCTCTTCAGCCTCTTTACTAGACTGATCATATTAGAATGTCTTGTCATATGTCATGTTGTATATATGTGCCTAAAAACCTAACTTTTGTGCAAAACTAGATATTCCAAATGCGAACACAATACTAACTTCATAGTGATGCACTGCTTACCTTTCAGCATTAGAGGGATTTGCTTTTCATATGGGCTTTAGCATTATTGTGAATTTTATTTTCTCAACTATCTTTCATCCTAAGTCTTCAAGAGTAACCTTATTTTCCTTCCTGTAAACCTGACAGGTAACTTTTAAAATTATTATCTGGTTTTGGGATGCAAAGCATTTCATCTGAGCTTTCAGGAAAATACCTCAGGATTCTAAATGAATTGGTAAACAGCGTGGGAAAAAGTTTGCCCATATAAGACACAAATTCATGCAAGGGAAAACATAAGTAAAATAAAAAAAGAATAAGTTCTTGACACAAGAGGCATCAAATTTTCCACAATTATTGAGGATGCGTAGATAGATTACACAAATGCCTTACCTGAAGAGGGTTTGAACATTCACAATAGTCTTGGCATCTGCCATGTAGTCTTCCTCGGCACTCATGGTGCTTTCTTTGTCCACCACCACCATATTAGCTGCAAAGGTGACCCCACACCTTAATAAGTCATCTAGGCTTTTGTGAAGAGAAAGAGGGAGAAAGAAACAAGCAACTTAAATATGGAACACCTGGAAGATTAGCCATGGTTGGCATCTGCAGACCCGCTACATAATGGCTTCTAATATAATCTAGGATAACAGCTAATTGGTAGAATATAGAATCTACTTCAGTAGGTTGCTACAGTCCCTCTCTTTTGTTAATGATAAATTTATTTCAATTTTAAATAAGCCTTTAACAGTTACTTGGGAAGACTTTGGCCTTATCCACTGCAACAACTTGCTCCATTGCAGTTACTTCTGACAATACAAAAACCCAAATAAATGCTCCAAGTTGCTCTTTCCCGGTTTTATTTTGGTTTCAAAATGTTAATAAATGAGCTGGAGTGTTCTCAGGATGCTTTCAGGAGCAGCTGCAGAGCAGCAGAACTTTGTGCACAGCTGGACAATGTTTGTGTGGAGCCCAACCACAGAAAACACAGCTGAGTTACAATTCTCATCATGCCTTGTAGCTTTGTCTCCCAAATGAAGCATGTTTCAGCTGTTTCAACAACAACATTTTCCAAAGATCCTAAGCACTTTTTGACAAGTGTGGTGGGTTTTTTTAACAGCTCATTTTGGAAGAATATGTACCATTATTTTTGAAACTGTTCAATATCAGTGATGGTTGACTACAACAAAAGCAAAACTGATTTTATGTGATCTATGAACAACTGCAGTGCCCAAGCAGAAGTCCAAATGTTTATGAGTAACTTGTATTTCTGCTTTTTCAGACTTTCTGTTGATCCCTGAAAATAGCAGCGTATTCTGCAATACCCAGATTTTCTGCATTTCAATGTTTCATAAGCTCAACAGCTATTCTTATTTTAGCAGTTACATTTGGCTGGCTTGTGGAGAATTTGAAAAATGCTAACACGGAGGTATCAAAATTCTAGTTCTCAGGTACCTCTAGCTAAAAGTTTCTCAAGATCAACTAGATTTCTACATAACTGTGAAATCTGTTCAGTTACAGATTCCAAATCCTACTCAAGGACTGGGGACAGGTACCTACTACTTGACATATTTTGATGAAGTGCATCTCTACAATGAATTTTGGTAAAGCTGTTTTTCAGTGAGCCATCTACTTCTAACAGGAAAAAAAGGTAAATGAAAATAATTCCTTTGGTGGTTTTCTCTCTAAGATGATGATACTTCATTGATGGTGAACAAATGATAAATATTTGAGATACTTATAGATAGTAGGTGGTACTTTGAGAACATATTTTATACCCCTTAAATAAGAAAGGAAAATTTGCTTATCTTACAATGTATTTTTTATCTACAGATGATCAGATCTATTAGTTGTACATGATTTAAAAACATGGTGAGGAAAACACAGGGAATATATATGAACTATATTTTTAAAAGTATTCTTAATGATGGTAACAGATGTCAAAAAAACCCTCTACAAACTCCAGTTGCTTATTGAATCAGGAATTAAAGTGATTTTATTGTCAGAAAAGATGCAGAAGTTCATGCTGCTATTACTGTGAACTTCTGAATTCTGAATAATCACTTATTCCAAAGACTACATGCTTCATTTATTTTAAAATGCATTTAATTCTGAAAGAAAAACAAAACACCATTAGGGAGGGATTTGGCAATTTCTGTTTTGGAATAAACTCAGTAAATTTAAGCAAAGTTTAATTTTCTACATTAGTAAAACAGGTTAACATCGGAGTTATTAATTACTTGGAATACTTTGAGTATTCCTTCTTGAGTATACATTTTGATGCTCTTTGCATTTTGCCTTTTTCCTTTTATCTGTATTCTTCACACACATGCTTGTAGCTCTGTAGTTTATTGTATTAGTAATCAGTTTTCCCAGTAATTTTCCATGGCCTTTCCCTAGGCAGAAAGACAAAACGAATTCCAGAGCTCCAAGCCCCAGGAGCTATCGTGGTTCTTCCTGGGAACCAAGGCCAAGAACTCTTTGAGATACATTCTCATGGACAAAGTACAGCCAGTGCCAAAGGAGACTCCAGAGAAGGGGCTTGACCTGGGGATGAATTGCAT
Organism: Nicator chloris; assembly: GCA_013400495.1. Taxonomy (NCBI): domain Eukaryota; kingdom Metazoa; phylum Chordata; class Aves; order Passeriformes; family Pycnonotidae; genus Nicator; species Nicator chloris. The sequence goes on from WAAE01021874.1 coordinate 91,879, forward strand.
CACCACTTTTCCTCCTAATTGGTGTTTTTTATCAATTAAGCTCATTTCCTAAACCTACACAGTTGTATTCACCCCTGGAGGGGCAGGCTTTTGTGGACATCTTTCCAGAACTGCCTCTGAAGGCCTTCAAATAAAGATCCCCTTTTCTATTACCTCCTTACTAAAATTACCCCGAGTTGCATTTCCAGGTTGGGAATAAGGCGACAATTTAATTTTTCTGCCATTATGAGTTTATAACTATTATTTAATTAAGAGTTAAGAAAGTAGGAGATATTAATAACCTGTGACCCTTTCTTGCTTTTATAGGAAAAAATGTAAAGTAAGCAACATTTCTGTGGGCTCTTTGTAAAACTCGCAAGGATTTGGTATCACCAAGGTAAATCTGTAACTCTATTATATGCAGGAAATAAGTTTTTTGATTTCTGCAGGGAGAATTAATATTATGGGCTTGTAGCCCCAATTCAGTATTCACTATGTAGTGAAGCAAACAGCTTTCTTTAAATTTACAATCTACACAGAGGAGTTTACTAAAATATTCATGAGTCCTTGCTCTTCTCTTGCTTCTGCCTGATTTTCACATTAAATTTCTGTTGCTAAACCTATATCCATAAACATATATTAGCAGAGGTGAAGACAGAAATGTAGGAGTAAGTGATAATTTAAGTAGTGGAAGATGAAGACTTTTGGACACATTCAAGACTGTTTACATTCTGTAGCTATCTTTACAAAACCCGAGTCAATGAATTCCAACAAATTATAACTCAGTACAGACTGACACTAGAACCAGGGCTATAATCTGTTCATTTGTAGAAACATATGAACTCACCTAAGTAACTGTTCATCTTGTGCTCCCTGTCATGCTTTTCACGAATGAGCTCCTTTATAAACCAGAAATTTGAAATCCCGAATTACAGCACACAGACACAGACTATGCATGCAAAAAGCTCATCTCCAACTACAACACACACACGCTAAAACATGCAATGACGACACACACAACAAACCACTGAGACTACAAAGGTAAGTTTTCTAACAGTTATTTCACCTACTTGTCGATAGAGCCCACCATGTAGTAAACCATTGGAAACCAACAGATTGCATCCAGAAAATGCATATCTGGCCTAAGCAGCAGATGGAATTACAAAATGAAACACAGTATCACAACAGCAGCATCTCTTCGAAAATATTTCATTCAACTGGTAGTTTGGGGTTGTTTAAAAAAATAACTTTCTTAAACTTTGGTATTATAATGTCAGCTTAAGCAGGAAATAAGTTTTCACAAAGCTGTGAATCAACAGTTTGCTGTGATCATAAAGAATGATCAGAATTAACGTGCTTCTATTAATAACTGTACCTCTAAAATCAGAACTGTTATGGCACAGGACAATTCCAAATATAAGAACAAATGAGGAATGTCAAAGACACACTACCAAGTTATACTCCAATCTATGTCTTAGGAGGACTTAAAATAAGCATCAACAATTCTTAATTAACATGTAAAGTAGAAATCAAATCATCATTTGGGTTTTGTGACACCTACTGCTTTCAAGCCTACTCCCTTTCAGAGGAGTCACTGCAAACCCTGCATAGAGAGAGACAACACTAAGGGTGTTGGTTTAATTAGCAAGCAGAGCTTTTACTTCACATTAATCAATCAAAAGTGGGTTTAGCTAGGAAGTGTCACAACAGCATTAAAGCGTGTGAAGTTGGGCACTGTGCTGGCAAAAGGAGCTGGCACTAGAGGGCTCCCTGTGCCCACGGCTTTGCCCTCATACTGCCAGTGGAAGTGATTTAGCCTCATTTAGGCTTCTGAATTTATGTAATTCACTGTATGCCATAGTACCTACATAAAAACCTGCTGTTTTGCAAACACAGGTGACTAAGGAGCTGCCTGAGGGAAAGTGGGACGCGTCACAGCAGGCCTTTGTAAAAAAAAAAATCACTTGAACTGCAACAGATCTACGCAAAGGGAAGTGTCAGCCCCGGAATCACAACCTACAAGACATTTTTGCTTTCTGAGCTTGTTCTATTTTTCTGTGTACAGCTAACCTCCATTTCTGTGTCTTTCACACTGTCATTTTAAGTAGCTGAGCTGTACCAAAGTGTTGCAAAAAACCCCCCAAAAACTAATTCATTATCAGATTATAAATGAACCAGTCTCGACATAGGCAAATTTGTCTGAAATACTAAAAGCAAGAAATGCAAAAAATTCCAGCAGTCACCAGAGAGATAGAAAAGTAACAACAATACTGCAAGGTTTAACTTTTATCCATGGCGTTAAATAATTTTAGATAAAGTGTGTTTGTGGGTGTCCTTTTGGCTTAAAGAACTGCTTATCTTTGAGTGTAGTTATTAAAAATATACCTAACTGGTCCAAGCCAGTAAGTGTATTGTGTTAGGTAGGTTAGTGCTGTCATGTAGCTGTGAAACTGTTACACAGCTTGCTTTTTACAGTGTTTATTAAGCTATTTAATTTTAGCAGTAACATTCACATTTTTGGGGGTAGTTAAGAAAAACTTAGCTGAAACATTGGCCATGAAGAATAAGAACATTTAAGTTGACTATGGCCATTAACAGTCAATAAAAGGTCAATTTTGTATATGAGAGGGAACATGGAGTATGATTTTTGTCACTAACTTTTCTCAAAGACAAGTGTGCCATAATATTTTTGATTTTCAGCTGGCCACATGAAAAGGGGTCATCTCTTGAAGTAATGGTAAAATGAGTTTAAAACTTATGAGAAGGAGGAAAGAAAAGTCTCCTTACGGGTTATCCAGCAGTAACACAATGGGGTTTAGTTCTTTCTTTGGTCGGTAATAAGCTCTGAGTGGGACAATAAAGTTATATAAGCCATTTCCAGCAGTTTCTGCTGCAACTATAATCAATTTATTTTTGAATCCATAGGCTTTGGCATCTTCATAGTAGTTATGCTGGCATCCCTAAAATCAAAGTAAGAAACAAGTTCAGTGGATGTGAATATTGTATCAGATGACCCAACAGAGACCTGGTTAGACATAAACACTTGGTGATGAGAAGGAGGAGAAAATACAGTATTATAGGAAACATTGCACAAACTTCATCTCCAGGGAGAAATCAGAATTTAGCTCTGCTCAGATGCAAGAGACAAACGAGAATGCAGGGTTATCCAGCAGCAGAACGCCCCTTTTTACCTTATCTAGTCTCAGACAACAGAAGGGTACTTTTTCATGAAGAAGGTGACAAAAGGTGGGAGAACTTCCAATATAAGGAGAGTAAGGAGGATAGCCTTTGGCATACCTAAAATAGAAAAAAACATTTTTCAGTATAGCAAATGACCAAAACACAGCTGCCTACACAAGGGTTTTATGGGATGTTTATACATAGGTCCAAGTTTTAGAGGCAAGTACACAAAATGAACTGTTTAATAGAGATCAAAAGAATGTATTTTGCAGCCAGTTCAGTAGAACTTAGTGAAAGCTACCATGCCTTTGGAGACTGAAGGAATTTTGCTTGGGTTTTTGGAAAGAGTCTGTTGTATCATGGTGTGCCGTCATAGCGTTTTCAACTGGAAACTTCTAAGTTAAAAAAGGAAGGAGAGAAAACAGAAATAACTGTGCTTTTGCTCTTCCTTCTCCAATTCTTTTTCAAACATTTACCAACAATGAGTGAACTCATTACCTTTTAGCTTTAATAATGTACTTTCAAAACAGCTGAAATAAATTCTAAATGGCAAATCCTCTTCTTGGCTTTTTTTACAGGAGGCCTTTTAAATCCTGGTGTTTCAGTCTGCACACTTAAGATGACTTGTCCTACTAATTATTTCTCTGGAGCTTCAAAATCTTCCCTGGGGCTTCTCACACTTGCCACTGGTGGGAAACTCTGCTGGTTGAGGCACTGGCTTAATTGTGTATTTCAGTTTTAACACCCCTGTCAGCAATCCCAATAAATGTAATTGCTCATCTGCACAGCAGGATTGAATCTTCTGGGTTTTTCTGAGTAATGCATCATTACTTTCAGTAACACACTAACAAGCATTTTGAATTGAATATGATATTTGTCCCACACTGCTTTTTTGTCGTTCCTGCATTTTGAAGTCACACACCCAGCCCCAGCATCCAAAAGCCTGTTCCATGATCTGATTATCACTGCATTCTCATGACAGGAATATTTATCTCTTTACAAATTTGAGTGCTCACTTACTAATTCTAGAAAATAAAGAAAAAAAAAGGCCCTGCAATATGCTATGAATGTGTTGCAATACATGACTATAGCTTTTATAACTGCAAAGGGAAAATCTCCAGCAAATAGAAGAGTTAATCTATTGGGTGTTTTGTATTTCGAAGCAGACTTATGGCTTTCTGCTAGCATTTCCTCAGTGGCAATAATTCCATAATTGGCCTTCATGGGACTTGCTTCCTAGAAGTCCTCAGATTGATCTGCATTTCAAAAAAGATTACCTGTGCTCTTCATATAGTATGAACTCCTCATTTTACATTTAATATACGTACTCTAAGCCTGCAGAGGCTTCATCATCCGATGGGGTGGTTTCATCCTCTGACTGGTCGCTGAGCAGGTCACAGGTGTGCAGGGAGGAGGAGTCTGCAACCTCCAGCACCGGGGCTATGCTGGGCCTCCTGCCCTCCTTGCCGCCCTCGGCAGGCAGCGCCAGGGTGGCCCCGCTGCGGCAGCCGGTGTCCTGTAAATCGATGGCCACGGTCCCTAGGGGCAGGGAGAGCGTGCCCTCAGTGCTGCTCAGAACGTGGGAGCAAGGTTCCCGCATTTCCTGGCCATTGCATGGCACAGGACTGACAGCAGCGCTATGCTGATGGTGTTTATTCAATTCAAATAACAACTACGTAAGCTGTACTCAAGGAAAGTAACCCTTCCTGATGGTCTTCTTGTTAACTACATCTTTAAAATCGTATCTGATTTTATAAATGAATATCTGAATATCTGAATCCGTCCATTTTTATGTGCATCAGTAACCTGCAGCTTTTATTTACAGTGTTTTTTAAATTAAAGCAGCTCATGAAAACTTCTTACAAACAATCAGGCATGAATAACATTTAAGTACTCATATGATTTACCCACTTGTTTCGCTTTGCATACACTTCATTGTTACTTTTTATTCTGCAGTCTTAAGTAGTTTAATTCCACATTGTCAAGTAAAACAGAATCAAATTGCATTTTTTTGTTTGGGGGTTTTGGTTTGTCTGCTTGTTTGTTTTTGTCAGGGTTTTTCTTTGGTTTAGTTTGGTTTTTGTTGTTTGTCTGTGGGGTTTTTTTAACATATGAAGACAAATGTTTGAAGTTTTTATATTAATTCTTTCTGTTCATAATTATAGTTTTTTAAAAGTTTAGGAAGGTGCTTTAAAACGTACTATTCATTAAATAAGAAAATGTTGTGATGTAATTTTTTTTTTTTTTTTTACTTACCCATGCTGGCTATTATACTGTGTACTGGTAACCTAGAAGCTCCATGATAAGATAATTTTGATTCGTGGTTTTTTCTGTGCTTTTCTTGCTTCTTAAAAGCAGAATTCTCTTCTTTGGTGATATTTATATAAAAGCATATATCAGTAGAACTCATGATATATCGAGGACCTGGATTCAGCAAAATGTTTTTGTTATCTTCCTTTCTAACACCAATCAGACAGACTCCAAACCTTAATTAGAAAAGGAAAGGCATGGTTCATTTTGCATAGTCCTGCAAACACCAGAATTTCCATTGTCAAAAATGAACCTCAGGTATATTTTTATTCTTTGCACATTATGAACAATTGCAGCTTTCTGGATGACAAAGATGTTTGAAAAATGTGTTCTGCTAAATAAGCCACATCAAATCAAGCAGATTTTATGAGCTCATGAATTCTTAGGCAGTTCAGTGTTTTTCGTAATGCCCATAACATTCTCCTAATGATGTTCTAGTTGATTTTTTCTGTCAGATGAATAGTCCTTTTTGGGAAAATATTGGTAGAAAAATGGATACATGAGATGAAGAATTATTAATCACATAAAATTGTTTCATTATTTATAAGTAATGGAGACCATTTTCATAATTCATTTTTGCAGTTCACTCTTAAAAATGTATTTGATTAGTGACAGAAAATAAGGAATTACAGCAAAAAACTCTTTCTCTCCTTGATTAAATACGAGAATAAACCCAGCATTAAGGGTTTGATAAATGCTTATTTTATCAAATGTGTACAAACATACATGATATGTGTTTATTTTGCAAGTTCATCTCACAGAGCAGCACTGCATAAGTGATGCATCATCTGGACCTTAAAGCAGGTATGTTATCATCTAACAGAAAGAAGAGTTATGTGTTTGAACAGTCACCAGAATGTACCATGTGAAACCTTAAATTGAACATTTTCCATAATATGAACATGCCATAAAGGAAGCCAGATTTCCAGCTGAATCCTAAATAAAAAAAAAAAACCACACACTCCCACCCATTCATTTCTAGATTGTTTTGGACTTGGAAAAGGATTGGTCTTTTTGAAAAAGCTCCAAAAGGTGCCTTTCTTTTCTGGTTGTCCAGCTTATCCTTTATATCTTTCATGTGCTATTCTCTTAGACTGAGATGGGCTGTAGGGAATGAACACAAGCTTTTACCTGACCAGCTCCAAGTCACAGAAATACATCCATATTAGTGGCCAGATACTTAAAGCCAGGAACACATTAATGTGCAGTCCTGTGCCTGAAGTGCAGAGCTACATTGCAGGCAAAACAAGTAATTATTTCTTTGAACTTTTGAAGGTTGATAAGAAAAATAAACATACTTTTTATGTGCATGGAAAGAAGCATATGTGAAGCTCTTCCCCTCATACTCTGCAAAAAATGTACTTTCTTCCAGGTTAATGTGATACACTTCGTTACCAGAGCATCTGCCATACATTTTCTGCCATTGTTCTGGTGATTGCTGACTCTCCCTGAAACATGAAGAGAATAATTTCACACTTAATGCTTTCATGTCAATAGGGATTACAAACCTCTACTGAAAAGGTCCAATAGGCTAATCGGAAAGAAGTATTTGAGATCAAATCTTGGTAATATTGTAAGATTATTTTAATATTATAAAAGATTATTTTAATGTAATAAAGAGCATTTTCTGCTAAGTAATAGACATCTAAGAGTATTACTTTAATATCAGGAAAGTGGTGACTCAATTACTTTAAAATCGCACCATAAGTAGATCCATGGCAATTTGAAGATGACAGGTAAAACCAGCAGCATTCTCATTATATTCATAAAGAGAGTTTCTTCACATGCTTTGTGGCAAACTCTCTGGTTCCTGTCGGAATCTCATTAATAACAACTTATGTAGGAAAGAGTCATTTGTCTTTGGTCATTTGATCTGTAAGAGATTTTTCTGCATTTGCTTATCAGTGATCTTCACCCTTTGGGTATTTCTGGTTCCTGTGTCTTGTAGACTATTACAAGTACACAGCTTCTTTTCTCTAGTGCAAGAAAATAAACGACAAAGCAGATCATCCTTTACTCCATGCAGCTGCTGCCCTTAATGCAAACAGCTTAGTGGAAATGTTCCGAACCTCAGCAACCCCAGCGCTTGTAGCCCTGGAGCTCCTGGGAACTTCTTGGTAAGTTTCACGTGGAAACAAGGTTCTGCCTGCAGGATTTTACTGGAGGTAACTGGTGCGTATATACAGATACGTGCAGATAGGTCATGGAAGTGACAAGTGTGTTCTGTGTTTTGCCACTTGGAGTGAAGATCTCAAGATACCGGGACATACTCTTTTATGCTCGTTTACATATTTTCATTACCTTAACACAATTTCTAGTTTTCTTCAATTTACCATGTGTCTTCACTCTCATCATGAAAACACTTGGTTTCAAGATGAAAAGAAGTAGGCCATTTTTGTTGCAACACTAGAAATAGTGTACTAGGTATAGAACAGCAGAGCTAGCAATGTCATTTCCGAACATTTTCCCTTATTTCACTTTTCCCCCTAAAATAAAATGGTCACCTGTTTAGTGTTTGCTTGGTTCCAGTGAGTTGTCTGAAAGCTTCCCAGGGGGCTGTACTGTAAAGATGACATTAACTTCAAGTCAGAAAGGTTATTTTCTTCCAGTATTTTGTATCATCAAACAAACGCTAATAGAGTTGTATTACTAGTTTAGATAATCAGATAACAGTTAAAGATAAATGTTAAGATCATTAATTAAGATGGATAATGAGATTATAAATAAGATTCTAGGTAGAATTTTGGTGTCTCACAGACTAAAGTTTTGAATTTCATAAACAGCTGAGAAGGCAACAGGATTATTTTACACCTCCTTAACAGGTATTTATATGAGTCCTACATAAGGTTTAATGCAGGTGTTAAGAGCAACCATGATAATAAAAGGATAATTAAAAAGGAACTAATGTAAAGGAAAGCAGTTCACTATTAACACTGGAAGTCTATTTAACGAATTATTTTCATTATGCAGCCCTAATTTAGTATTTGGTTTGTTTTATAAATACATGTATATAAATTTTTTATTTGTAGTTTTAATAATCTGCTTTCACCTAATCTTTTTATTTAGCCAAACTCAACTGCTCATCTGAATTCTTCTTTCATATGCATAAATAAAGGTAATTTCACCTATTTTAACAACTAGCAGTTAATTTAGCTCTCGTTCAACAATAGAAAACATGTAGAAAAGCAAAAAAACCCCTATGAACTATAAATTTGTCAAATCCAAAGCAGTTTTATGTCTGCAGTACGATGAAAAATGCCCTTATTTTGGAGCCTGTCTGAGAATAAATGCTCTGAAGAGTCTGACTACAGTACATAAATAATAACTAGATGTTTTCACTTTTTCAGTCTTTCTGTTTAAATACAGAAGAGTATTCTTACAGTAACATACATTGTACATTGTTACAGAAACACACATTAATCCTTCTGGATTCAAAGTAATGCTACAACTATTTGTGCAAAAACTTTTTTTTTTTTTGCTCCTAGTATACAATGACCAGGCTAGAAAACAGTTACTTTTGTTATGTTGGTTACATATATTAATTCTGATTGCAGAAGAAATCTTAAGCACTTTTAAATTCTGTGATAGTTACTTTGCATCACAGTTGGGAATCTGTAAATGATCAGTGTGACTGTGTTAAACAAAGAAATGCTGAAGTTCCTAAGCACAGCAGAAAACATTTCACTTTTGTGTGTTTGGTTTTGTGCTGGTGGAACATTCCCTGACAGCTGTTAGAAACACTGCTCTTCTTTTACATGCATGTAATATGAAATAATTGGAAAAGGCTCTGGATTCTGTGCATGTCACGGAATGAAAGGTAGGCAGATAAAAAATGTATAAAGAATGGATTTCACCACGGTGCTCAGCAGGTATCAAAACAGTGTTTTGTTGTCTTCCTACTAAGAGATTCTAGTGCAGACAGTGCCATTAAAATCTTGACATTTGTTGTTCTCAGCAGTAACAGTTCTTGGAAGAATTTCTGTTTTCCCCATTCTCAGCAAAGGGGAATACTAGATACGTCATATAGGTTAAATAACTCTGCTTTTATATATATATATA
>WAAE01021876.1:0-14447 GCA_013400495.1 Nicator chloris
TATATATAATATATATTCTATTTTTAGCAACAATTCCTCATTGGTTACATACTCTTTATGACAGCACATCACCTAGTATCATTATCTTATCACAAGGTTTCACAACATGTTTCTTGGTCACTTATTCCTCAGGGAGCCTTTATCTGTCTCTGTCTCTCCCACAGTTTCTGCTCGATCTGGCCTAAGATATCAGGCTCCTTTATCAGTTCCATTATATTCTCTGTTTTATTCCCCATAATTGGTACTCACAAGGGATGCTGAAAACCAAGAAGCATTACAGTAAAACTTTGAGACTGTTATATTGACTGTGAAGTTGTCAGCAGCAACTGATCTTAAACCTGCAGAAGTGTTTCTGTTATTTACCACAAGTGAATTTGTTTTGAACCTTTAACTGTGAGAATAGTTAAGAAAATTGCTCAGGAAATGCTCGTGGGTGAGGATGGTTCCAAGAATGGATTTAAGCACCAAGCTACAATCTGTTAATTTGATGTACGTGACTATGAGCTGTTTTAATATATTCTCAAGTTCTGTCTAAATTCTTCAGTCTTCTCTATAGGAGTTATTAGTGTAATTAGAATCCTTTTACCTTCCTTTTGAAGAGGAAGCATGGAACAAACAAAACAAAAGGGTGATTTTGACTTTTCAAAGCTCGCAAGTAAAATCCCAAATACCCTTTGCAGGTCAGAATTGATTCTCTGCAGGAGAATGCACTCCCCTACTTTGTTCATCTTCAAAGTTTTCTCTTGCCATCCAATCAACTTCCTTCCTAAGTACAATGATGGATAGAACTTTATTTTTCACTCTTGGGGAAATGTCTTGGGTTTATCATCTTACAGCAGGTCTTCATCACTTCTGTTGTCTACTATTATTATCTGCAGATTATGTATATGGGATACAATAAAAGAAATGCTAGACTGGAATTTCTTTTGCTTAAATTTGAGTGATGTATTTTGTGGCTTTGCTGGTGTTGCTAAATTTCTCAAAAGCATGAGCATAAGCTAGGTGGCTTCAGAAGTGTTGGCACTAATTAAGGGCAAAACTAATGATGCTTTATATGTTTATTCAGACTTATAGGACTAAAGAGATAATACATATTTTTCATGTTTTTGTTTTTCTGCTGATACAAAACAAATTTGTGTTTCAAAACAGATTTCTGGGATTAAGGAATGTTTGTTATAAATAATTATTTAATTATTGAAAGTCTTATTATTCATCATCTTTTAGAAGCAGTCCTTTGTTCAGCTGATGGAGAACTACATAGTTGTATAAATACTGTGAGACTAGAAAGTAATCTAGAAAATTCTATAGCCAACATCCTACTCAAAGGTGCTTATGCTGATGTAGCAGTAACTACTTCAAGTCATCACTTAAAACATTTTTGGAAATCTAAAATCTTCTGAATATATTAATATTTAACTTTAGAAATGTATCTTAATTGTTTAGTTTGGAGTAGTTCTTCCAAAATTGAGTAAGAGTAAATCCAGGAGTCAGGGATTTGTAACACAAAAGGAAGCATTAAAATACAGTTATATTAAAAGAAATCTATTAAGAAATTAGAAATTTAAAATTAGCAAAAAAAATTTAAAAGTAAATCTTAATGTTTTATCTATCAATATGCATACCCCAAATATCAGCATGTTAACACATGAACTAATCATACAGGCTAACTGCTACAGGTTAATATTGAAGTACAGTAATATATTGGTGCATAAATGAAGACCCAGTCTTACAATAAATAATTTTTAAATTGGTATATATAGGTTATAGTGTATTGGTGAGTCACATAAATTAAATATCTATTTTCTGTACATTCTCTGTCTCTATACTTTTTGGTCTTCTTCTTTTCTTGTCTTTTTAAAAAAAAAAATTAAATTATGCCACATATAAGACAAATCAAGCACATAGTCTCTGTACAACAAATATGGTCAGAGTGAAAAATTATGCTAGGTTAAAGTACAGCAGTCATATAATGAGACAAAAAATCTTGGTAAAATCCTAGGTCTAGTCTTGAAAGACAGTTTTTCACAATTAGTTCTATTACTCAATCAAATAAGAAGCAGTTTGAGAACAAATTTCCCACATTTTTATATGCTTGAACTGAATTTTCAGAACAATTGTAATTGCCAAACATGCTTGAAACCAAAATGCTACCAAACTATTTAAAAAGTGAAATTATCAACATATCTTCATATACAATAATTTTTGATGGTCTTGCTTTCCTCTTCTTCTTAGCTAATATTCTCTTTATACTATTTTTATTGTGGAATTATGATTGAGATTCAGCTTCACCATCTTCCCAGGTGTGCAACTTTTCACAAAATCAAACAACACACTTTAAAATATAAAGTAATTAACTCAAGATGCTTGCCTAATATTCTAAGACTTTTTACTGTGCATAAATGAGTGTATCCATCTTTGTGGTATTGACTCCTACATCACTGTTAATTGAACAGCTTTTTAATGCAAGTTGCCTCTCATTTAGGATAACCACAGCTACTTTCATATCTTTCAACAAGATAATGTATTATTTAGCCAAATATTTATTGGAGAAAAATCTTACTAGAAATTTCATCATTTTCTGTTTTGATTTTGTATATACCCTTTGTTTAAACTGCCAAACATTCACAGTATATGTTCTTTTTGCTATCTTTGCTCTTTTAGATCCCCTACTAGGAGTTGGAAATCCAGTGAAGAAAACTGTTGGAAGTTTTTTTAAAGAGACATTGAGCTCTTGATGGAAAGTCTGTAGAGTGATCATCCAGTCTGTTCTACCTGTGTATAAAAAAATTAGTTTTCTTAGATACTTAAAATATTTTGTACAGTTTAATTTATTGCTGATAATGGTATCACAAAACTTGTGTTACACTTTTGCAAAGTATGGTTATCACTTCTCTATAATAAACATTTCTAACATTATTGCTAAATAACAGAAATATAAAAATGTAGACACCTTCCATTTGTCTTAACACTTAACACTTCCATAGTGTCTTAACACACATAATCAGTTACAGACCACTGGCAAAAAAGGTAACAGCTGCTGCTGCAAAGAACCTTATAATATAGAATATTTGGTGCAAGTATGATCATTAATCTTATTTCAAGAACAATGTCTTTTTTCTTTGAGTCTGGTTTTTATACTATTGTTCTGAATGGTTCATTAATTTGATTCCTATCCAGTATTTGTCTTCTTAACTTCCAGATTTCCTCAGATAGCAGGAATAGAATTTGAGTTCCATGAGATGCACAACTGTAGGAGACAGTAAAAGATCAGGGAGTGTATCTGAAGGAGAGCAATGTCTACCAACTTGTTATTAAGAAATATTTGGCTAATGTAAGTTTGATATCTTTATTATAATTTGTGCTTGTGAAGAAAGTAAAATATGATTGGTATATTATGACAATTTATGGGATTATAATTTGATATTTTCCTTTTTTTTCTCTATCAGTTTTAAAATTTGTTGATTTCCTGACACGCCTATGTATGCCTTTAGTTTGATAAATATTTCTGTCATCCTACAGAAGATTAAAAAACATAACATTGTTTTTAAAACTCTCCTACTTGCCTTCTAGTAAACTTCACACATTCAAATACTATTTTTGCATATTCAAACCAAGAACAGCTATTTGCAGTCATAGTCTATCTTATTTTCAGGCAAAGTGTACATGCTCAATCTGGAATTTTTTTAAGAAGGTAGCTCCAAGCAATTTCAACTCACTTTTCAAATGAATAAAAAAAAAAAATAGTAAACTGAAAGTTGAATACCTCTATTACTAACGTTTTTAGAACCTTGCAATTGAAAGTAATTTTGAAATAGGCATTTAAATGTGTACTTTTACACAGCTGTCATATATAGGAGTGTGACTACTTATTTGTCTGAGAGACTTGGGTTTTATGGTCATCTCTTAATCATCCATTGTACTGGGAATTTTAATAAGGCAAATAAACCTATATAATATAGAAAACAGAAAATGTTGGGCACCAGTCTATGGGATTCACACACTTTTTCAGATTGTAGCTGAGAAAAGGCAGAAAAGATCTGTGACAGCTTTTGAGTACTTGACCATCTAAGTCCACAGAGCTGCTACTTTATGAATATGGTAATAATTCCTCAGATAAAATCTGCTTCATAGGCTTTTCACAGTTGATCATTTTGGGGCAACCACTCCTGCACGCATGTAGAGATGTGTTCTGTAGAGAGATGCATATGGAGGAGGTAGAAAAGATTCTTAAGGGGGTTAAACCCTGTTTTGAAACCCTAGTCCCCCTGTTGGGATGTAAATTAGACATACAGAGGCTTTGGATTCAGCACAAAAGGCTTTCAAGGAACAAAACCTTTCTGACAAATTTGCCTCTTTACCCTCACAAAGAATCTGTGGCAGAAATTTTTTGCAGGATATAGGTCTGCTGATAAATTCTAGCACTGTCACCATCTATCTCCATTTCTCTCTTAGCCTCTCAAAAACATTTAATAAAAATCCATAAATACCTGCAGAGAGGAAAGACTTACTGCTCTATCTCCTCCAGACACCAATTGCAGAAGTTTTATAGTACTGTGTTTTCCATGGTCACTAAAGTTGGAATTAATTTACAATTACTTCAATGCCAAAAAATGTTTCAAAGGGAGATATGATCTTACTGTTTCTTGAAGAACACCTTCACCTTTCATATACATGAGATTAAGGAGGGATATGTGGATCTCAAGGGCCAACTCACATAAGGAGGTCTAAAAACCCTACAATTTTATTCTTACAGTCATAAATACAGCTCTAAAGGGCTGTTTTAGGTTCTTATTAATGGTTGAATGAAACTGTTTCTTTCCAAGCACTGTTTACTTACAAGAGGGGATTAATGCTGATTTAAGGAATTCTTTAGATGACTGCAATACTTAGAGGTCTTCTCTGTAAGTTACTCTTGTCACCTATTCATAAATCTTACAGACTTAAATACATTCTTCTTATTTTCATACCAATAAACTATGATAAACTATGCCTTTGTCCCAAGTTTGACATGCAAAAGAAAAAGCTAAAAATAGGCATTTACATACGGGCACTTTAAGGCAATGAATGAAATCCTTTCAATTGTCCATAAGTCACATAAGTCATAAATTTAGTCAAAGACAGTGATAAGGACAGTAGAACAGAACGGCATTTTATCCTGATAAGGACAGTAGAACAGAACAGCACAGCCATGGAGAAATAGATAAAGGGTGTAACTTAGGCAAACAGAAGCCATGCAAATGCAAGCAGGATGCAAGCTCAGCTCTGCAAGGCTGACAAAGCACAAGTTTTACAAAACAATTATATTGTGCTTATTCAGAAGTGGGGCTTGAGGAACAGCCACCTGAAAAGGACACCGGACACTGAAGACAGACCCCCAAAGAACCAAAGAAGGACTTCCGATAAGGGGTGCGACTATGTAAAATAAAGTGATACAGACACATCAAGTAAGCAGGGATAGCCGATGATTTTGTAATCAGTGTGTATGATAAACACTCTTCATCCGACGCTTGGCATACTCAATCAGAGGAAGGATCTGCGGAGTGACCAGGCTGCAATAAAGAATGCCTGCTTTCTTGTGGTGGTGTGATTTTTAAGTTATTGTTTTGTTATTGTTGTTTTCCCCATGGTTTGTTCCTGTTACCCCCCCGATGGTGTGGTTTCCCCCCAGGTTCTCTCCTCCCTTGTCCAGTGTCACTCACCCCTAGACACACCTGTTCCCTCATTTACACGTTGTCAATCCCCCGCTGATTCCTACCCCTTGTTCCAGAGAATTCCCTGTCAGTCCGAAACCCCGCCTGGGAATTCGCCGTTTCTGCGACGTCCCGTTGGTTCAGGTGACCCTTCCCACTCCCCTTGCCTCTCCCACGGGGTGTTGGATCGGGGGTCCCTCCTCACTGCCCTCCCNCCCATCTGGCTGATTTCAGTATCAACAGACAAACTTTTCAAAAAATGAGGCATTATTCCTTGTCATCTACATTCCTTAACTTAAATGAACAGTTTATATGTCATGTTCTAATATTGGCTGCCTTGCGTCTTGATCAATTTTCCCTGTACCCAGGAGAGTGTGAATAAAGTGCTGTGTCACACCTTGCAAATCTGCGATGATGCCTCTTATTTAGGATATTGTTTTGCTTCCTAAGAGAGGAAATGCAGAATGTGGTGCATGGTTTTAAAGTGTACTGTACACTCTACATAGAGACAGAGAAATCACTTAGTAGTAGAAGCAATACCAAGTATGTGTTGATCTCTTCCAGAACAGGGTGGGAAGTCTATGGTCTACCTGACATTCTGTGATAAGTATGTGTTACGTTTGATCCAAAGAGGAGTGTGAAAAGCGAAGACAGCTGAAACAATTTTCACAAGTCTAAATTATGGAAGCCAAGTGAATGGCCACATGCTCCTATGAACGGTGCTTGAAAACACCAAAAAGTCTGTCTCAAAGCATTCATACAGACTAAAATTTCCTTTTTGTAATTTTGGTCGAATAATTTTTAACTCATATCTGTAAATATTTCAAAACTTCTTTTGGCAGTAAATGGTTTTATTTTGAGAAAGGATGAAGGAAATCAGGTCAAAGCTACAAAAAAACCTGGAAACAATATAATTGCAATTGAGAGCTGTAGATAACGTAATAATGAATTAATTGCTGATTAAAGTAGATGTTTCAAGGTTCAGTGGGAAACAGAAGCTCCTCATTTTCCCTCTAAACCTTTTCTTTTGCTGTCTTCCTATAGGTTCATTGGCTGTGCCTCTTTATACTGCTGTGTGAATGCCTTAATTCTCTTTTTTTTTTCTCTTTGAAAAGGTAATGAAAAGAAGTCCTTTTTTTGTTTGGTTTGGTTTTTTTTTTTCCTGCTGTACCTACTCTTAGCACAAGCATCTTCTGATGGATAATAAAAGTGGCCTTCTTTTCCCTATTGATCCTCTTGCAGCAAGTCATTCTAATCACAGCCTGGCCAAAGTTAACATAGTCCACGCATTACTTTAAATGGTTCATGAGAACAGTGGGCTGGAGCTCTCTGATACATGAATACAGGACAAGCCACCCTATTCCCCCTCTCTGAATTCCATACTGGCTCCCTCCTTATCATCACATCATATTTAAACCCCTTTTCCTGACAGTAAAAATTAAATTACTCTTTTTCACAATTTTCTCTCTCTTTCTTGTTGTCATACTTTTTCAACTCACTTTCCTCTATGAATTAATTGATCATCATATTCACTTTGCACAATACATGTGTGTTTTGAGTCTGTATATTAGCAGGTTTTAAACTTTGAAAAGCTCCAGGGCACTAAATGCTCATGTCTAACCTATGCATTAGACTTAGCATGTACATAGAGCTCTAGTGCACTCACTGCAAGCTATGTTAATGCTATTTCTGAAGTATCTTCTTTCAAGCTGTGCATTTGAGGTCCAAAATCTTAAAATAGGACTGTGTATACTGGGCAGGTAAGAAATGCCTAGAAAAAAATAGTAGTAGTTAAAGTGAAGATTAACTTTTAGTTAAAACTCATAGAATGATAGAATCATAGAATGGTTTGGGCTTGAAGGGACCTTAAAGATCATCTTGTTCCAACCCCCTGCCATGGGCAGGGACACTTTCCATTAGATCAAGTTGCTGAGAGCTCCATCCAACCTAGTCTTGAACACTTCCAGCGATGGGGCTTTCCCAATTTCTCTGAGCAATGTGTTCCTGTGCCTCACTACCTGTACTTTTTTTTCCCATTTAAAACCATTACCCCTTCTCCTGTCTCACCAGGCCCTGCTTAACAGTTTGTTACATCTTTTTTAGATGGTCCTACTGAAAGGCCACAGTAAGATGTCCCTGGAACTTTCTGTTCTCCAGGCTGAACATCCCAACTCTCTCACCCTTTCCTCACAGGAGAGGTGCTCCATCCCTCTGATCATCTTGGTGACCTCCTCTGGACTCACTCCAGCAAGTCCAGGGCCGTCCTGTGCTGGGAGCGAGGGCTAATGCAGCCCTGCAGGTGGGGTCTGACCAGAGCAGAGCAGAGGGGCAGAATCCCCTCCCTGGCCCTGCTGCCCACACTGCTCTGGATGCAGCGCAGGACACGTTTGGCTTTTTGGGCTGTGAGTGCCCATGGCTGGGGCATGTCCAGCCTCTCATCCCCCAGCACCCCCAAGTCCTTCTGGGCAGGGCTGCTCTCAATCCACTCATCTCACCAATATTTTTGCTTATGACAATTTAAAAGAGAAGTATCTGCAGGGTTTTGATTTGATATACCCTGGTTTTGATATTCTTAGTACTATAATTATACCTTTTGCTAACATACAGCAATTATAAAAAGACCTAGTAAGCACATTCATATATATTATTGCATTAACTAAATATTAAGAGGTTTTAAATAGACAGTGGTTTTAGCTGCATTCATTTAATTTTTAAAGGATCTCACAGAATGTACTGAAAGTAGCCTTATCAAGCTGTTGCTGCTTTTGGAACACTGGAAAGTTTTTTCCAAGAAGTACAAACAAAAGTTCTTGTCTAGGAGCTGAATTAATAAAGGATCATGATTTAAAAAGCTTAAGGTATCAACATACTCAGATCTAGTTTCTCAAGGGAACTGAAATTCAAAATATGGTGTACTTAAAAATCACTTCATCTAGAAGAAAGAAATGAGCGTCCAGAGAATGGAATTCCAGATAGTCATCTGCTGACTTGGGAAAACAGCCCCTAGAACGTGAAAGGCATATCCAAGAGCAGTGTTTGCTTCTCTTCCCCTTTTCTCATATACTCTTGACTAAAGCATTTAACTTACAGAATAAATTTCAGTGAAACTGAAACTTAGAAACCCCATCTTCTGTACTTAATAAGGTATTTAAATTTAGATAGTATTATTGAGTTTAGTGCTATAGATTATAAACTGTATGTTTAGTGCTTAGAGCATTTGCTGTGGACAGGAAAAGTTTTGATCATAGGAGGGTATGTTTAAATCCTTCTCCTCAAGCGCTCTAGCCACTAAACTGCAGAAAAATACTATTGTTGCCTGTGATTAACACATGCTTTTTTATTCATCACAAATACTGCTATTCTAAGGGTAGTTAGGTGTCAAGGATCTTTGGAAAGTACACACCAAATTAATTTTATGTTACTGTTCATTCTTGGGAGTAAACAAAAAATATTTGGATAAGTGCAAACACTCAATATCCACTTTTAAAACAGTCAGTCAGAGTTTATTCTGGCAGACCACGGGCAGTTTGGCATTGTCACCTAACCATGCTGCCTGCCATCTGTATGATTTGCTAATGCCAAGTGGTACAGCACACAGCCAGCTACGCTGGCTCTTGTTCGCATGAGGATTCCTGCACCAAAAGGTGGGAAAAGCAGAGCAATTTCAAGTGCAGTATGGCTGTTGCAGCAGTACATAAAATGGCCTAGTGAGAGACTAGATTTGTCTGTAACCGTAGGTTAAAAAGAAGGGGCTGATGGACAACAGTAATTGCTGAATCAGGACTTCATCCCTGTCTGTTTGGAAGACTCTCTTTTCTAGGACTTGATATTTTCTCTTTCAAATCCTTGATTTTGTACTTTTACTGTGACTTGGTTACTGTGCGGTTGTTCAACCCATTGCTTTGGCTTTCAGGAAGAAAATTACCAACAGTTGTTGTTGCATTTTAAAGATTTAAAAAAATTTAACACTATTAATTACATTTTAAATAATGTTACCTGATAATGTTACTCAATAATGAAACCTATGCATTATTAATATTTAAACCCAAATAATTTCAATAAAATTAAAAATATAATTTTTGTGTTCATCCTATGTAAGATATGTGATGTTTTTCTGACAATAAAGCTGATTGATACTGTTTTTCAAAAAGACAGTCCAGAGTCTTTACTAACATCCTCTTGAATAAAAAAAGTATGATTTATGATTTATAAAATCATCTATGATCTCATTGCTGATTACTGATGATGCTAACAATGGAAATATTTCTTGACTTGGGTTTGTGCAATAACTCTCGGGTTGCTTTACTTATATTTGTTAAAAAGCTGAGATGTGAAATAAAGTCAACTTTCTTTTCAACTGGCACAAAAGCCAGAAACACTGTTTACTAAATACCATTGTGATTTATATTTTGCTGCCTGGAGCAATTTGCTCTCTGCTCTATTTAAAGGTTTAAACATTTTCTCCTTTTCCTGATGAGGGTACTTAGCTAAGCAGTATGTGGAAGCTAGTAGGAATCTTCTAGAAATTCCAGCCAGTAGGTCATAGACATTCCTGAAAGCCTTTTAATGTTAAACTTCCTGTAAAGTATTAAATGCTAAACCAGGGGCAGAGGCGTGTTGTTGGGTTTTTTTGGTAAATAAAGAATTTAGTTAGTATCTGTACAAGTCATGCATATATAATTTGGCTGTCCTGTGATTTAAATTATGGTAATATGATAATTTAGTCACTGTTGCCAAAAAATCCATTAACCTGTTATATTAACACTGTAATACTTGCATTTGTATATTCCCCAGGGTTTGTAAGAGCACCTTTAACTCAAGAAGCCCCAAGTGATTTGCACATTGAACATTCTACTAGACCCTACACAAAAAGGGGAAGTTCTGAACAACTTGTTTTTAGAGGTTCAAAATAATGAGAATTTGACATGCAAATTTGAAAACAAAACACTTCTGGAATAATAGTCAGGGAAAGAGAAGGGTATCTTGATTTACGCTATTGTTATCATTATATTATATTCTTGTCTTAAGCAGAATTAGAGATAAAATAATAGTAGGGCTTGGGAGTTTAATACTATTTTGTCATTTTTGTAGTTTAGAATTTAAATCATAATCTACGTGACAAATAAAAATTAGTTTGTGAGGCTTGATTCCTAGGTGAGTATAATAGAAAAATTATCAGATGATTTTGTAGGTCTTGCAATTGGAGTATATGCATTGGAAAAATCTGTGACCATAGAGCTATTTATTAACTTATATGTTCTTTTAACTCCCAAGTTTTAAAAAAGATAAAAAGTGGAGTCCAATTCTATAAGATGGAACCAGAGAGGGCACACATTCTCTGCTTGATAAGATGTAAAAGAAAATTGGCATATTCTTCCTCCCACAAAGTTTAATTCAAATTATTTTAGAACCAGTTTAACTTCTGACAGCTGAAATGCATACATTAGCCATCTAGAGCCATCTGCAAGGCAAACACATTCTTACCTCATATGTTTCTAATTGGAACGTGTTGTCTTTCAGGCATCGTTAGATGCCATCCTCTGACTGGTAATGAATTCTGGAATCATGCATCTCCTCAAGGATTTATACTGCATGGATTAAAGACAGGTTTTTGTGAATTTCAGTTATTTTCACACTTTGATTTTTTGATATTGTAAGTCTAAACAATATTTCTTGGGTAGCAGCCTGATTATATGGAAAGGATAAGGGTGCATAGAATTTTTTAAAGTATTACTTTTCCATTTTAATTTACCAGGATGGTCACCTAAATTTTTGTGTCAATATCTAATATCCTTCATTTTATACAGGTAATACAGTAAAGCTACATGAGATTTCCCATCTCTACAGTCTGAATTTCATTCTCTAGCTCACAAACAGTGTAATATATTACATAGTTACTATTTTAATACTCTTTTTTTGGTGACAGAGTGGAAAGGATTTGAAATAAATATTTTTTTAATGTTTTCAACAGTATCAAATGACTTACCATGATCCTTTTATTGGTGACATTTACATTCTCTGCTTCATTGTCTTGTTTGAGGATAAAAGATTACATATGGAGTATTTTTAAGTGATTGCCTGATTACATTTTAATGATTTAATGGAAATGTAGAAATACTTAAACTAAAGGTTGAAAATGTTTGATGGAAAATGAAATAGATTATTAATAAGTTAAAATGATATCTACTGAAAAGTCAGAACATAATTACTGCAGTTTTCTCATCCTAAAACGAAAGTGCAAATTTAAATAAGCCATCACTAATACAGTAGCATAACAATTTGTATCACTCGTATGACATCAATCTAGAAATCCTGGGAGCAAATTTATTTCATTTGTAAATTAGTATTGAGATGTCAAGGGCATAAAGCTGAAGAAGTCTTTCCATATTTTGTAGAGCAGACAATAAAAAATGTGGCTGAGGGAAGGCAGCATTACTGTTGGGTACCACAGAAGTATCTGCAGTATTGAATTCCAGAATATTTTTTAAACTCAAAAACTAGTTAGATAAGTGCACACAGGACAGTGACTGCTGCTACAATATTACAGGAAGCGCTAACAGATATATTTCAAATTTCAAACAATCCCATCAGGCCTTTTCAGTAACATTTCCATGTATCATGAACAATCCTGGATGAAGCAGCATACATTCCTGACCAAGGACCAATGTATAAAGAGCCCTTAAGAAGATCAGGTCTAGGCAGGCTGGGCCAAGACCTTGAGGGATTTCATCTTCACAGAAACAACGAGCAAACGGGATCCTAAGCCACCCTTCTGTTCCTACCAGCCTCAAAGAGAACTGAGGGAACAGTCAGTTGTTTTTTAGGCAGTGGTCAGTAAAATAATCTGGTGCTGTTAACAATGATCTTGCTTTTACTAAGCCAGGCTGAAGGGCATTCAGCCAGTACCTGGCACTGCTACTCAGCAGTGCTTTACAGCACCTCCCTGGCAGCAGTTGCTTTGCTGTCCTTTGCTTATCTGCTATTTTACACCTTCATGGTTGCTTTCTTGCAAGAACCAACCGTACTCTGGCTCCTGGCATCTTTTTTACAGGGACACAGAAGTTCCTTTGAAAAGATCTTGAGGTTTTATTTATATCTAGTACAACAAGGTGTTTTGTTCCTCTTTGTCATGTATATATATATATATATTCCTTCCATTTATATATGCCACAACTTTCATTAAAGGCTGTAGAGTAAGTCAAGTTACAGATGCCCACCTGGGTATAAGTTCAGAATTTTGGGAGAGAGGAGTGTCATGCCTTAGCAAAACCAACTGACTGAAATAGGAGAGCAGCAGCCCCAGAGAGTAAAAAGCAACGGAAAATAACGGCATATAATCTTGCCTTCTTTGGATAGATTCCAGCAGTCACAGGTGAACCAAAATACTTTAAGAAACCTGGGAATGATGGGGAATCTTTTAATGAAACAGAAAAGGAAAATCAAGGTGTGCCATCAGGTGCCCTATATAACTCCTGAGGACTTGTTACCGGACACCTGCTCAATCAAGGACCCCAAAGTGCCAGGGGAGACTAGAGAGTGCCCTGCACGGCACTCAAAGAACAAGGAAATCCATTTGGTCTCCTACATAATTCTGCCCTGATGAGAGTCTTTCCTTGAGAAGCAAGCCCTGAGCTTTTTTTTCCAGTGTCAGTCTGATGATTTGTCCAGAAGTGTTCCTCTGATCAAATTTGTCGGCTTATTCAGTACATTTTCTGCGTGTTCATCAGAGATGAAGTTTGTCATGTAGGATTTGTCTGTAATAAAATCATTGCAGTGAAACCAAAATATGGGATTATACATACCTTCAGTCTTCTTTTAGGAACTTCCTTTAACAATAAAAAAACCTGTAAAAATATCAAGTGAAATGTCCTCAATTATACACCATTACATTTTATGGTTAAACTTCCAGAGTGTAATCATGGAAAGTACTTTCAAATAGGTCTACATTTTAGTGCCTTACCAGAAATGTAGAAATATTTCAACCAACGAAGATATTTGGTAGAAAATTAAATAGATTATTATTAAGTTATTTTTAACTAAGTAATTTTATTAAGCTAATATTGACAGTTTATTTTCCAGATTATATCACAAAGAAATCCTAATACATTTAAGACTCTGGAGGTTTAGTTTAGTTTCAGTTACAGAGTAATCAAATGTAAGTAAATATATAATTTGAACTTGCTTTCCTAAGAAATTCTGAAAACTCCAGAAATGCCATCAGAACATGTTTTACAGAAACAGAAAAAAATTGTAAGACACAAATCCAGTTGCAGGTGTATATGAGAAACTAGATTTTACAGTGACGACTCTCATTGATTCTGCTGGGATCTAGATCACTGACAAAGTCCATCATTAACTACATAAATTTAAGGCTTTGGATCCCAACATAAGAAATCCTAGAGAACCCATTTTGGAGAAATGTGGTCTTCAGTTCTGCATCAAGTCACTTTAGAAAGAAGGTCTCATGTTGGGAATGACAAATTGAGGCAGCCAAAATTCAGAGGCACTGTTTGAAATTTGAATTCAAACCCTACCTGTAAATAATTAGATTTTAGAATTTAACATTCACATAATAAGTTTAGATATAAAGTTGGCATATCGATTTCTCACAGTAAGATGACTAACACTGAAATAACTAAACCTTCTGTGACTCTTTCCTTAGTACTCCTCTGAGTACTGAGTACTGCAGAGAACTGCAATAACCACAGATTTCAAAAAGTAGGAAGAAAAATTACCCCTTAAAAATTGAACTGGTTA
>WAAE01021877.1:0-26999 GCA_013400495.1 Nicator chloris
TTTTTTGGATGAAAATAAGTGGGAGACAAATATTGCATCTCTTCTCCTTGTTTGAATTAATGACTGTCCTGCAGCTATCCATATTTATCTTCAGTATTCTGACTCCAGTGAAGCATTCCTTTTTTTTTTTTTTAATTTGCCCATGCTGGGGTTTTGTCATGGCATTTTCTTTTCTTCATAGTGAGAACAGTTCAAGGGCATGATCATTCAAATTTCTGACAGAAGAATAACTATTAGAATGGCCCTCAAATGTGGTTGAATCCTTGAGAAAATTAAAGGTTTGGAGTGAAGAGTTTTGTATCCTGAAAGTATGTGGGGAAAACGTAACCCAGTAAGGAACTTAATGTGGCAGATCTGCAGGAGTTAAATCTTTTCACTGATTTGAAGGGACTCTTGGTGATGAGCAAAGCCCATGGAAACCATACAAACCATGTTGCCCAGCATCAGCTGGAATAGACCAGTTACCAGTTTTCATGAATGCATTAGCTACTTAGCTTGTAGTTGTTTTTTTTCTATAGAAAGGAACTAACTTGTCATTTTCTTATAATGCATTCTCCATTTGTATCTTTTCTCTTTGCCTCTTAATTAGTCTGCATGCTCCAGGCATGTTAAGAAGAGTGAATCTTTTGAGTCATCCTGTAAAGCTAAATTCAGAGACAGAAGGCCCTTCTGCTCTTGAATTCATAACTCGTATAGTTCAATTCCTGTAGTTAATTCAGTTACCTGTTGGTCTGTCATCAGAGCAGAGAAAGCAGGCTGTGAGCCTTCCCTCTGCAAGTGCACTCACCACCCTTTTGGTGATACAGGAGAGAAACAAAGAAGGACTGGGAATTAAATTATGGCTGTGCAAGTCTGAAGAAAGTTTTATATGCCCTCCATGCCCATAAATTAGTAAATGGCAATAACTGCAAAGGAGGTTGCTGAAGTTCTAATTGGTATTCCTACTACTGTCCATTAAGGTAAACAGTGTACATTATTTTCCTGTTGCTGACACAAAAAGGTCATTTGCAAGAGCCACTGACTTAAAAAGCAGTGTCACCACTAATGGAAAGAAAAAAAAATATGATACTTGGGTATATTTTTAATAGCTTTCCTCAAATTCTGTAGGCAGCTGAAATTACATTACTTATTCTAAACTTCTGAATCTCCAATAATGCTTATAGAGGCAGACAAGGATTTTCAAAAACAGCGCTTGAGGCAGGATGGACACTTATTCAGATACTGATTTCTCTGACGAAGTGCCATTTGAACTCTTCAGGCACGTTTCAGTATTTGGTAGTAGTAACAGCCTGTAAAGAACAAAACACTACTTAATGAGGTCTGTGTTTTATTTCTCTGTCTTTGTATGGCACCCCATGGATCTAAACATTTTGATATATTATTAAACATATAAAACTGACAGTAGAATTCAAGCTTAGTAATTATAAAACACTCCCTTATCTCTACACAGCTCTAAGTCTGTAGTAGGATAAACATTTAAGAGAATGTTTCGTCTTTAGCAGAACAGACAATTTAATTTCAGTCTTGTATGATATATTTTCCTACCCATGGAGTACCAAAGTGCTTTACAAGACAATCAAGTAAATACAAAAATGAATATATGGACAAACAGCAATTTGTATCATGTTCAGCAAAGCTAAATCATAGTTTCACTCAAAAAAGTGGATAAAGTTCTTTGTGCTCAGTGAAAAGAGAAGTCATGGACTTCAGTTCTCTTTGGTTGACTTTGAGCTATTCCTTCTTACTATGACACAGAAGGGTCTCAATTTTTTGCAGAGTTTGAAGCAAAGGTGCAAGGAACATAAATCAAAAGGCTGATAGCTTGATAGCTGGCTATGTTGCAATACAGTACTAGGCTTATTCACAGCATCTATAAAGGTAACACTTTTATATATACAACAAATTAAACAATAAAAACTTTTACCACGCTTTCCAGTAGAAAACAAGGACAACACTTGTGAAGCACATGGTTCACCATTACTGATTCTCAGCTCTTTCTTCAGACACTGGAAGATTCCTTTGTAGTTTTGAATCCCTTTAAAGCATAAATAGATATTCACCTTCCATCTATTCAGCTGCAAAGAGAAAGGAATAAAGGAAATGTGGTACTTGAAACAGTAGGAATGCTGTTGACTGAGATACTGGTATGGTCATGAATCTTCATGCTTAGAGAAGAGAGTGGTAGCAATGAAATACACTGAAAGGGAAGGGAGACCAACCTCAAATGTATTTATTATGCTGTAGGTACTCTTGCAGTTGCAGAAAAAGTCATAATCTTGTAAAATCTGCAGTCCAAACTCTAGATTTGCTAGATGTGAGTATAGCTTCAGAAGAACTGCTTGTTACTTTTACAGAAGAATGTGCAATAAACTGCAGCAGTAGGACAAACCTGTTTCTGACACATTATTCTGTTCGACCTTGAGAACTGTATGCTTGCAAATGCAGCTCTGCAGGTCAATCACTTGAGATGGGCAGGACAGTTCAGTCTGTGGATTGTCTTAATGCTGTGCTGCAGTTGCTGCTATGAAACAGCAAAAATACACAAGACTATCCTCAAAACTAAGACTTTATAAACGAGCTGGCATGAAAATCCTTGATTTAAAAAAATGTTGTTCTCAGCGTGCCATTCTCAGGGAAAAATATTCTGTTTGGTGAATTAACAGAACAATCAACCTTGACACCTTTTCCACACAAACACTTTTTACCAATATTTTTGCAAGGCTCTTTGGTCTGAAAGATCTAGGATCTGTTGAGATCCTAGTTCATGGTGACTTTCAGGTTCAGGTAGCACCCACAATAAAGAGCTTGATTATTACTGAACTGTTCTACCTATGTAACTGATGAAATGGGGTTTTTCATACCTTGGTTAAGCCAAACCTTAAAGTTATTGAACTTCATGTTGGCTTGCCCTTTTTTTTTTTTTTTTTAAACCACAAAACCATGATATTGTTTTATTTGGATGTGTTATGAAATCCTAAACTATCTCTTCTGCTGGCCATGCATGTGCAGCACATCATAAGAAAAAAAAACAAAAGAACCAAAGGGAGTATATTGCTGATTTTATCTGTATTTCAGATATAGATTACCACTCTCCTTTTGAAATACAGCCCACATGTGAAATAAAGAAACACTGCTAATGCTACATTGCTTTATTTTGAGCTTAGTGTAAGACCCCCCCCATACTCAGTCTACAGTCATCTGCACTGTAGTGTTTTCATTGCTTTTCAACATCTGATGGGCAATTGTAGAGCAGCCCTAAAACTGTGATGGAAAAATGATCTAAGCTTCATATAAAATTTCAAGTGGTGCCACTCTTCTGAGTCTGTCTGATTTCTGGTCCATGTGTATTTTTTGTCTAGAAGTCACTGGGAACATTTTTACAAAGGTTTACTGGATGTGAATAAATAAAAATTGACCTGAGGGTTTAAAGATTAAAGCTAATGGAAAAATATTAATAAAGTCATTTTATGGAGGAGATTTTACCTACTCAGCACTACTTGAAAGACGTTTTCATATAATGAGCTAACATAGTACTGCTATGTACTTTTAAAAGGAAAAAGTTGGCACCTTTAGGAGCAAGGCCAGTATCTCACCTGGCAACTCAGAAATGTGCCTTGTCATTCTCCTACCTATGTCAGGTAGAATCATTTGCTCTGCTTGTCACTTTTTAAAATACTTTGAAAGCTACTGCTGTTCATGGAGAGGATAAGGGTATGAAAATATAGTTAATTATGAACCACGATTTGATCAATGCTGGCACAAGGAGAAGTGCCCTGCTTCTAGGACAGGTGGTGTAAATTTAAATAGCTTGGCTTCAAATTTCAAAATATGTTTGTGATTTTAGATGCCCAGCTAAAATACCTAGAGATGGATGCTGAAGTGTCTCATGTCTTTCACAATACTTACTCTGTTCTTCAGTAAAATTACCACTCATTTTGACATCTTAAACCCTACTGAGTCAATAAAAAGCTGTACACCACTGTCCAGTGCTATAAATATAACAACTTTCTCTCTTCTAGAAATGTTTCTCTTCTATACAGAATTTCTAAGCTGTTCCAGCCTGATTTATATTCTTTTATGATTTCTGCAAATACCTAGTGAGTTAAACTCACTAATAACAGTCACAATACCTGTTTCTATTTCATGGTACATCATATACGAAAACAAGCTGTTGTTTAAGGCAAAACAGAAATTGATTCATTCGTTTTAGTAGCTAAACATGCATTATTTCTTTGGACACTGTTTCCTGTCAATATTAATAGCTTTCTAACAAATTCTCAGTGTCCACAGGTTGACTTTTCCTAATGGGCATCAAGTAGGCAGTATGGCACAGTACAAAACAGCAATTTCAAGTTGCAGGAATAAGATATGAGGTAACATGCAGTCAGGCCTGGGATATACTGAATGATGGTGGTGACAGAATGTGCCGTTTCTGAACCACTCTTGGAGAAAAAAAAAAGCTGCTTTTTTCCCCCTTTGCACTACCTACTGTGTTCATGGTAATATGAACTTCTCTGCAGGATAAATTACTATAAACCCAGCTTCACTACATTAATTTTTAAAATGTTTATTGTTCATATTTGAAATATAAGTCTTAGGCTACATCTCAGCCTTTGTGTACTGGCATTCAGATATAGCATATAGCTTTTATAGCATTACTGTTGTACCTGTTAATCAATGATGTATTTTTAAAAGCATTTGATACATTAATTCTTTATTTTCCATCAAGACCTCCTTCAGTAATTTCCTGGAGTAGTAATCATGTAAGCACCTCAGCAATAACAGTAGCACTACACAGTAATTAATACTGCATATGAGGTCAGATAAGCTGGTATTATTTCTTCTTGTTTCTGAGTTTCCTAAATATTTCCTGATTTTCAACTTTGCAATGTTTTAATTAACCTGTCTCCAATACTCTGTATCACATCCTGTGTGAAACTGTACTTTTCTTCCAAGATCAGTGAATATTAAGTAGGTAGGAGATATTGTTTTCATCTATTAAATTAAGGTGTAGAGAAAAATTTATGCTTTTTTATGTTATCATTTGTTTAAAGTCCTGAAAATATGATAAATCAGCATTTTTAAATATATGGATTTAGGATGAAAAGTCCTGAATTATTGAAGGTGACCCTTCCTGACATTTCCAGATTTATAAATTGAGCTATCTTACCCTTGGCTTTTTATGGAGTCTATGTTTCCTAATAACAGCAAGTATGGAAGTTTGAAGAGAACTTTCTGTTGTATTATCAGAGGAACAAAGCTGGTGGTAGACAAAATCTGTGCAAATGCAAGCCCTCCCCTTCAATAATTAAATAGTAGGAATAGCTTGAAAACAGCTCCACAAGAAATAGGATCCCTGTGGAGTTTCTACCTGCTCCTACTTTAAATTTTTGTTTAGGAAAGTTATTTCCAGTACGATATAAAACTGACTTCTCAGCACAAGCACTACTGTAATTTGAAGTGAAACAATCACTAAAATGTAGGAGAAGACACACATACATATTTAAAACTTTCAGCCAGTGTGAGGGGAAGTATATGTCAATAGGAATGGAAAATGAATGCTAACTAGCAAACACAGCAATAAAACATATGCTACAAAAGCCATAGTTTGGGGGTTTTTTCTAATACAGAAAGAAATCACATCAGTTCAAAATCAATACTTACTGCTGCTGGATTCAAGTGTAGTGAACTGTGCATTGTTAATCACGAGTCTAAATGCCTCACTGCCAAAAGTATGCATGTGATGGGTGCTGTGCAGCTTGACATGAGTTGCATTTGAACATTTGCAAATAACTGTGCACTTAAGAGAAAAGTTGCAATTCTTCTTCCTAATTACAAAAGCACTGTCTGCCAGGTAGAGAAGAGCCTCCTGCTTCTATGTGCTGGCATGTTATTTTCATAAACTTTTCATTGCTTGCCATTATGTTGACATGGATTTAGGATTCAATGGAGTCAAAGCAAAGTGCCACTTTAATCTGATTTTTTTGGTCTTGTCAGCTAGGTATATTCTTTTTTTGAAATGCATGTTAGTGTACACACAAGTATGATAATGTCAAAATACTGCCTTTAACTCATGACATTCTCATTAATTCTTTAGTGTATGTATCTCATGACATCACTGGGGAAAACATTTTGTTGAGGTTTTATCTCTTAAGTATTTAAAATGGATTGGTTTGATGGTTATATTTTTCCCCTCAAATTTACAGAACTAATAAAAAATTGAGGTAATTATTTAATATTCTAATAAAGTTTTGTGAACACTCAGTTTCCAAAATTTGTATCCTGATAAG
This sequence comes from Nicator chloris, assembly GCA_013400495.1. NCBI lineage: Eukaryota > Metazoa > Chordata > Aves > Passeriformes > Pycnonotidae > Nicator > Nicator chloris. The sequence continues at coordinate 6,291 of WAAE01021877.1, forward strand.
GTTTCCTATAAAATTGCCAAACAATTCTTATCTGTGAAGTAATTCTTGTCATGTTTTTATGGAAAGCATATGTGATGAGAGGTCTTCAGTTCCTCTGCACAGGTGTGGCTCTGTTGCTTTAAAGAATGGTGTTGGTTTACAGCAACTACAGAAGTGCTCTAGTGTCATACAAAATGCTTTGCCAGTAAGGTGCCACTGCCTTGCAGGGGACAAAGTCAAGTCATCAGAATATTCCAATGAGTATTGACAACTGGCTGCATAAACTGAGCGTTCCAGCTGTGCACTATGAGTAAATCACATACTGTGTCCTGTCAGAAATTTTTTAACCTCATGCACGTGCTGAACTACTCTTTGCTTTTCCTGGATAGCTGGAAGGGCTAAAGGGGGTTGGAGCTCTTTAACTCAATTCTGTCTTTCTCAAATATATAATAGGATGTGTGTACATATATTTACACACACATATATGTGCATACCAACTGAAATACCTATCACTACTACAAGGGTCCAATGTTTCTTGTTAAAAAACAAACAAACATAAATCAGACAACTTTATCATTTTATGGTTTTGGATGACACACTTTGCAGCAAATCATCCTGCAGACTTTTAATCCAGCAACCTCCAGTTTGAATGGTTTGGTTTCTTCTCAGCCTGGCATTTTTTGCCAATGTGAGTGCTTCTAAGTGTGTTCTACATTACTTTTTTGTTCATGATTGTAAACGAGATTCTGGAAGAGAAAGGGAACATGAAATGCAAAAGCTAAAAAATAAAAATTGGGACCAGCAGAAATCTTGAGTCTGTTGTTGGCAGCAGGAAAACAATTTTGTTGAATGCAATTAGTCTATTAAAAAACTACTTTGCTGTAGTTCAGAAGTCACAGGAAAACTAATGAGAAAACCTGGTCAAAAAAATGCAGTTGGATTTTTTTATTTTTACAATCTGTTTGTGGATTGTGCTTATCCTTTCAGGTGCTTTACACCTAAAAGAGCTGAAAGGTCGTTTGTGTCGGAGTTTGCGTGAACAGGACAAGACTGCTGGTGTAGTGTTTCTTGAGCTTTATTACAGCATCAGTCTCATGACAAGAGTTAAAACAACTGAGAGATGTCAACAGCTTAAGTTTTGCCAGCAGCAGCCAAAAATTTTTTTGTTACAAAGCATCTTAAAAACTTTTTAACCGATAGCATATTGCTAAAGCTTGCAGACAGTTATTTTAGCCAATCAATTATAGCACATGAACCCCTGCTTCAAACAATGCTTACCTGTATACTTTTCTATTAACAATATGCAATACCCTTATTAAACTTAAAACCTTCTACTATCTTATCAAGCGTATATTTCTGCAGTGTTAAGATTTATTCAAGCCAGACCTAAAAACTCAGCCTATTGTTTCCATGTCTTTGCTTACTATACTACATCTTTTCCAATTTCAAGCTTTGCAGCTGAAACAAATCCTGAATTCTCAGCTTTTTCTGTCTCTAAGACAGTTTTTAGCTCCTAAAAATCCATTTTACTTTCAGTGTTTCCCACAGTCATTGTGTTTAAATGTCACATGGTGAATTTGTGAGAGCAATACAGCAATGGCAAAATGTGAGCAATGTGCTAAGGTAATGCATCATACCCTCAACAAGTGGGGTAAAATGTCAGGCTGTCTTCATGAACCTGTTTGGTCTTTCACACTTTGCTCTAGTGGGGACCTCAGAACTGAGCAACAGTGTAATGCTTGTGACAGTGTCTCTGAGAAAGTGATATAATTTCTTTTGATCTGCTCTCCTTTCTGTGTTCTTCTACTGTACCCTTATTTCTGCTTCTCAAACCTTTCTGCTGGATTATTTTTTAGAAAGCAAATAGTGCTTTTCTCTCCTAAGCTAATAGCTTTGGATAGAATAGTCAGAATTATTCTCTGATCTGTCATTATGCACTTCAAATGCGTAGACCATTAAAGACCTGCTGCTAATGAAACAGTCTTGTTACTCTCTTTCCATGAGATCTAGGGGTTAGCTCGTTCAGGGGACTCCATCTCCTGCACCAGAACGAGCCCAGGTTTCTACATCTTCTAGCATAGCCCTCTGAATAAAGGTGTCTATTAGCATTTGGTCTGACCCTGCAGGCTCCCTGCTGCTGTTTCCTGGTACATGTCTCCAGATACTATGAAGTCGTCTGCCATCACACCCCCTGCTACTGTGTGTCTCTGCACACCAGCGCAGCCCCTACTCATGTCTTCAGCAGCTCATGGTGTCTTTTGTCCTTCAGCTTTCATTTTGTTGCCCATAGACCTGTGCTTTGACCTTTTATGAATTTTTTCACATTTGTCACCCCAGGAACCTGTCTATCAAACGTCCTCTTCCTTCCTACTGCGTTCTCCTGGCTCCCCTCCACTTCTGCTCCGTGTCTGCAGGCAGATGTGCAAGCCCTGCCTCTGACTCAGGTGTGCAACAAGTCCTGGTTCGACTGGGGCTGTCACAGCCTGGGCACAAGTGACAGGAGTGCATATTTGAGGGCAATTTCTGCTGAGGGACAGCAAGGTGCTCTGCATCCCCTCTGCGGTAGTGACCACGGCAGGGCAGGTTTCTGCGCTTTGCAGTGAGTGCTGAGGAGCCAGCGAGTGTCAGTTTGTTCTTTTCAAATCCAGGGGAGAGGCAGCGATCCGGGTTCGCAGGAGGCAGCTGAGGCGTGGCAGGGCAGCTCAGGTTGCCTCCCCCAGGCCCTGGCTCAAGCAGCCGCTCCTGCTGTGCGTGGTTGGCATCTGAACTGCGCCGTTCCTCTGCTGCAGGAAAAACCATCCCGGGAGCTGCAGCTGAACGGGCCTGCTGGGCCTCTGCTCCCTACTCCTGTCATGGGCCCGATAGGTGACCTTGGCTAAATCTCTTCATCTGCATATATGGTGCTTTCCCTCTCTGTGAAATCTGGGTAATGCTGTCAAATTGCTTGGAAAGCTCCCTTAAGATCTAGTCAGAAGTAGACAATATAAGAGTTAGGTTTTCCTAATTCATCATAAATTTGCTTTCCTGTCAGTCACTACATGTGTCTTTGGGGTTCACTTTCTTCTTTGTTACTCTGAAGTTAATAACTTTTCTGGTGTCTTGCATTTGTGTAGCTGTATCTTTGGATCTTAGCACATGCCCAGTATCTACATGCAAACATATGCCTACTGCCCTTACTTTTTAGAATAATCTTTCTTTGAGTATTTGTTTGTCTAATGACTTCTATAAACTCTTCAGTTCCCAAAGTTGCTAATTTTCAATATAAAACTGAGCACAGAAATATTATGTTGAGTGTCTGCATCAATTTTAAAGTGTCTCCATTTTGTTTTCTTCTGAACTTGCCCTACAAGATGATGAACAATCTTGTCCTGATGGTTTCAAATGAACTGTTCATGTATTTAAGTGTTAATGAGATAAATATGTGCTTTGTTGGATTGGCTTCTGCTGGACAAAAGCCATTAAAATTTAGGTCTTTTGCTACACCGAAATGAAATTCGTTTCATCCTGAAGATAATGATTGAAGTCATCAGGGGCAGTATTTAAACATTTGCAAAATGATACATTTAACTTACATCTATCAAACCTTTTGTAACATAGATCATATTGGGTCAGGGTATTTTTTCTTTTTTGGTGGAGGATTATTTGTTTGGATTTTTTTTGAAAGACTGTTGTAATCTGCAATTACCAGAGAATGTGCCTAGATTTTTTTTTCTATGAACTGATATGAAACTCGACACCCACCTTATATGCATCATTTTAGCCTAACGCTAGTTTCTACTTCTCATGGAAAAATAGAGGTTTGTAGCACAACTGCTGACATCCTTAACTATAGTATGCTACTAGGCACTGCTATAATACAGTACATATTTCTTTGTGAAAGAAATGAAAGCTGCAATAATAAAGCTTAACTTTATGGTATTGAAATTTGCTGTGTTTGTACCTCCAGGGAGAAAAACAATTAGAGAAAGACAATCTACCTAAATAGGCTAGGAAACTGAATTGCTCTGTCTATGCTTCATTACCCTTCCTCTTTCTCATCTCACACTTTCCACAAATAGCATGATTATGTTTACCTGACATCTTCATGCTTCCCTGCTGAGCAGGCTGAGGAAGCCTTGCAGCTGAGATCCGCAGTGCTTTCTGTGGGGAATGACTGAGATTTTTTTTGTTTAAAGGATACAAGTCTTGAGCTATTTCAGCAAAGAACTTCAGAGTGTCCCTGGATTCTGGTAGGGAGCAGAATAAATGAAGTGCCAATGGGCATTTTTTTTTTAAAAATGACCCTTGACAAGTACTATCTTGGCTGATGTTAATACCTCCTTAGTTGCCTGATAGAAAGGTATGGCCTGAGATGCTAAACATCATCTTGGTGACCTTCATAACTGATAGAAAGCCTGACAAATATTTCATGAAGATGCCTTTGAGCACCAAAACAACAGTCAGCCCTAAGAATGGCACTGAAATAAAATGCCCTTTTACAGATAAAAGCCTTAATAGAGAGAGAAAAGATCTGGGATGAGGCATGCTGTGAATGTTACCAAAGGGCTTTTCATTGACTCCCTTGAAGAACTGAATCATAAATCCAGAACAAAAAGACTTGAGAAATATACAGATTGTCTTTATAAGGAACAGGTGTTTTATTTTTCAAACTTCCCAGGTAACAGAGAATTCAGCACTTTCCTGTCCTAAGTTGCCAAGTTATAAATCTAAATAACTAAAGTACAGATAAATGGACACAATTCCTCAACTTAGAAACCAATATTATGTGCGAGAATTAATGGCATTTCATTATGCGTTACCATCTACATTAATAAACTGTGACTGTATTAATCTTAGCAGCAGCATACAAGACTCTTTTTCTTGGTGCCTTTGGGATCTTGTTCTAAATCTAGTTTTAATCGAATGCTGCTTGAGCTGCAGAATAACTGAATTTGAATTCATTTGCATTTTAGTTTGAAGTATTCAACTACTCAGACAAAACAATATTGTGAAACAACTAGATACCCGTGTATCTATGTGTAAACTCTGAGTCCATATGATATAGGCTTAATATCAGTAGCCTAAAACCCTGGTACTTTCATTTGGGTTCAAAAGGTTTGGAAAGATGTTGACTGGAACAAGGTTTTGGTCTTTTTGCTTTTCTGCCTTTGAGTCTTACATTGCACATGACCTGAACTTGCTCTTCAGGTGCCAAAAGCTGCTTCTGATCTCAGAGTCCTGAATGACTAGAATTAAAGCTTTTTTCTACACTTCACAAAATGTCATCAAATTGGAAGTGTGGAATTAACAAGCACCCTGGCTTTTCTGCCCTTTCACTTGTACTTTCTCTTGCTTGTTACAGTTAAATGACTAGGCAGCTGTCCTGCACTTTCCTTAAAACATGGACCATGATAAATTGAAATCTGCAGATTTGTTGGTGTAGGGTTTTGGGGGATGTTTTTTGGGGGGGTTGTTTGTTTTGATGAGCAGCAATGTAATGGATCCCACCATCACATTAGGGGAAAAACCTAAGCCAGGCTCGTTCATATCAGAATTATTAACCTGGAAGAAAGCAGGATTCCCTGACTGCCTCCAAATTCATGCTCCATCATCTCAAAGCTAAAACCTCCTGCAAACTTGCAATATGTTGCTGATATTACCGGCCAACAATCCTGGATCTCTTATCCGTCCTGCATTAATCATTTTGGGTGTCACATTGTTATGAAAGGTGTGCACAGACAGGCAGATACCTTGCAGTTCATATCTCAAAGGATCCTGGAACTGATTTATTTTAGGATAAACTCTGCAGGACCTACACAATAATCACAGTCTTTTTGGACCTCAGACAACAGTAGTGACAGTGTGGTTCCCACCTCCAGAAACTCATAAGGAAACACATCTCAGCATACCTGGAGATATCAGCAAGATAGTTACAATTCATTTCATGTGCAATGACCAAAATCAGGCTATTGACCCCTGTTGTGTGTTACAGCAAGGGAGTGAAGGGCAGCTATGGCAATTTAATAAACTAATGTCACACAACTTGCTCTCATTCAGTGACAATACCTGGAGGTCTGTGCATTTTACATTACACTGATCTAGGGTCAGATCCTTCAATTACTAATTCACGTAATGGATTTAACAGAGAGCAGTATTATTGCAGTTTAAATTTTAAAACACTTGTATAACTGTGTAGCTTGTACAAATAGTCTTTAATACATTTCTATAAACAACACAGAACAATTTAAGGGCCCAGACTATCAGCTGTGATTTGTATGTCTGTGGCTTCTCTATTCTTAGTGCTTCTATAAACAATAATAGCCGGTTACAGTTTCAAGGGGTTTTCATGCCAACATTACCTGGAAGAGAGTGACTCTTTGGACTTATGCCCTGTCTCCTGTCTACAGATTTTGCCTCCTAGTGCCAAGAAAGTATTGATAGGAGCTAGAATTGCCTTTCACAGATTATCTTAGGCCTTGGGAACAAGCCACGTAAACAATTTTGTTAACCCTTTCCCTGCTGTGTTTCCTGTGCAGTGCAGGTTTGCCAGTTGGAAGTGTGGACTTACATGTTTTGTTCTCTGGTGGACCTAATTTCTGAAGTTATCACATTCCTATCATGGGATTCGATAGCACTTAACTTACTCAACCTTCTTATTATCCTATTAAAAAATACAGAGTGAGGAGGTCTTTTCATGTAAATTGAGTTAACTTGTGAGTCAGACTTAATGCTCAGCTATGCATGGAGTAATCAGCTGAGGATCTGGACCTTAAGGTAGGAGGGTGAGCACTATGCAGAGATATGACCTAGCTCTGAAACAACGACCTCTAGAACTACAAACCACATGGCCACCTTCAGGGGATGCTTTGCTGACCCAGTTAGTCCTGGCAGAAAGCAGCACTGATGTAATTTAGCTGCTTTTAGAAACCAACCTGACACTTCTCTGTAGTGAAGTGCTCTGCCAAGTAGCTCTACCAGGTCATTCAGAAGTAGATTGAAGATTTCTGTGTTGCAGCACATTTCACAGTGCTGGGTTTACCTGGAGAGTCCTTCCCAAAGGTGTGTACTGTGAGTTAAACTAGGGATTGGTTAGATACATTGGATGTTTCCAGGTTTTTTTTATGGTATTAAAAAGAAATGAGAGGGTAAAAAAGAAAAAAGGGGAGAGGGAAGAAGTACACCTTGCCAACCCTGTTTTTTGAGAAATAGTAATAAATAAGTTCATTATTAATAACCCAATTAAAACCTGTTCTGCAGTAAATCTATTGAATCAGCTTTGTGATGGGTGTCAATTTGCCTAGTTCCACTGATTAAAGGAAAAGTGCAGTGGTTTACACCTGTCTTGACTCAGCACACTTGCCCTTGTAAGTAGCCTGTGATAAAATAGACAAATAAATAAAATAAAAGCACAAATCCTGTACTCTATAGATATTGCTTAAATAATTCATTACAGCTGCAGGGATAGAAGTAAATACAAAGAAAACTGCTTGCCTTTTGAAATACTAGGTAGAGCAGTCTTTCATTTTTTTCTGTTTGAGGTAGCTCATATTTTCTTCCTGTATACTCTTCAAGAACTTATAAAAGTACAAAACTCTTTAGGTTCTCCTTCATCTATGGAATAAAGCTGACATAATTCCATAGATCTAAACATTGTCCACATCTCCTAGTAGTGAAATAAGTGTGCCCACACAGCACATTAAGCTGCAGTTCATTTATTAAGTCAGAGAATAGCTCTGTGCTCTTAAACCCCCTGTCTAGCTTCTCAGTGATTGCTCTCTGTTGTCAAGTTGCTCAGCTTGTGTTAGTGCTGTGATGGAGCTGCACTTCAGCTGCATCACAAACGGGGCCCTTGCACCTGAGTTGTGCTGTGTGGCTCTTAAGGGCAATGCTGACTTAGTGTTAAATGGTTACTGTTTATTGAGTAGTGAAATAGAGAGGGGTAGGAAAAGGGTAAGAAAATTACCAGGCTGTGTTTATGTGCAGCCCATTTTCAGGGACAAATGGCTCAGCTGAATAGAAACCTATCATCTGCATGGTGCTGCTAGGCAGGAAAAAGCACCCATTGAGAAAATAAAGTATTAATTTTTGTCCTTGTAAAAACAGTGGAAAATATTTTAAAGGTTTAAATATGTCCAGAGTAGTAGTGTGTAAGAAGTCTAAGCTGGTATCATTTGTGTATAAAGGCACAAAAAAGAGGGTGTGAAATGGTATAGTTCAAGAGCTGCCCTATTGGTTTAGAGCAGCAATCTCTGGTCTAAACTGTCCGTGCTCTGCCTGGTGTCCAAGGTGAGCAGAGACCAAGCAGCCAGGATGCTGAGCTGATCTTAGCTGAGGATAGCAAAGCTGTTGAGCCTTAGCACCCTGCTAATATCATCACACAGCCCTTGAGTTTGGGCTGCCCTGTACTGACTGAGTGGGATGTGGGCAGAGCTGCTCTCCCCTTGTAGCTGCCTGCACCCTTTGTTGCTGTAGGCTGATGTTGCCTGCCATCAGATAAGCTGTGCCAATAAAATGCTGGGGCATCTTCCTATGTGAAAGTGGTTTCAATGTAATGAAATAAAAGTCCTTAAACTCAGAAAACTATTAGACCCCTGACTCAGGACTGTTGAGACTGATAGGAGAGTATTCCAAGCATTGTTTTTTTGTCTCCCTCAATTTCTCTCTTTACTGTTGTAAATTCAGTATACCTAAATAACAGATGTGAAATCTCACCCATGTTTAAATAAAAGAAAAAGTATTTACTGACTTGACTTTGGCTGGGATTTACCTGAGGATATTAATTACCTTTTTCCATATTTCCATTTATAATATCTACTATAAAAGAACAACACTAGGCTTCCCAACAGGGTGACAGTAGCTGTAAGAAGTATCTTTTTCCAACCTCAAAGACATGTTACTTGTAAATAATTACAGAAAATTTGCATCTTGTTCTAGAATATCTGCCCTTTCCTCCTCTGATAGTGTTGCTGCCAGCATCTTTCTTCATTTTTCTTTCTCTGACTTGCTGTCTAATAGGATTGCTAAAAGCAGCTGGGAAAGTGGCCCCACGTACCTGTCCCAGTAGCCACTGGAGGAGTGAAGATTTGCATGTGGGAAGCCTATAGTCTTCATTGTAAATATGGTTTCATTTTGAAATGGTGCAATATCCACAACATGGAAGACATTTTCTTCCTGCCAGGTGGCAATGATGTTTCCATGTGCATAACATTCTGTGGAAGCTTTCCAGTCCTCAGAAAAGGAAGACAAAGGCATGGCAAGACAGCAACAATGAACAGATGGCTCAAGGATAAATGCTGTGAGGAAAGTCTGAGGATGTTCTGACTATTAGGAAGCATTCCTGGAATAGGAGTTCCTCTGGACTGATGGCTTCCACTGAAGTAGCTGGGCTAGGACCTTTCTGGGAGTGAGCTAGGCATGGCTGGTAAACACAAACAAATAGAGGTGGCAAAATAAAAAACATATAACAAAGGGTGAAAGATGCTGTAGAGTAGAAGGATGATCAGAGAAAAAGCAGTAGTTCTTCTGTGTCATGATGAGATAGATGCAGTGAAGGAAAATTAAGAGCTGCTTCTTTACTGGGTTTCAAAACCAACTGAAATGTTTTTGTAATGGTACAAGACAAATGGGCAAAAATGTGGCAGAAAGATTTGCTGGTGGAGCATGTGAGGTTGAGTGTCACAGGATAGCAGAAATGTGGATTCACAGTGTATGCACCGTGGGGTACATTACATAAAGGAAAGAGAAAAATAAAGGTAGAGATCCTGGTTTGTGTTAATACAGGAATAGATTGTCAGCAATACCACCCATCTGGGTCAAAATCACTTGCAGCAAGAACGAGATGAGAGCACTACAGAAGTTTGACTCTAACAATTATAGAGACGTAAATGATGTAGGTGACAAAGACAAATCAGCTAAATTTAGCATGACTTTTAGAAGAGTTGATATTTCCTGGGGCCTGTAAAGTCTGTTGCAAAAAAAGAGACTCTAGGCTTTGTGACAACCTAGAGAAATATTAAATGAGAACAGAAAGCTTACAAAAAGCATATAATGGAAAATAAATCTATGTTTTTTTGAAGAGCACACATCTTATGAGATCTGCTCTGGGTCTAACTTGTGGAGGAAATTAAAACCAGTGAAAGACACCTGTGTGGAAAAGAAGGGGTAATGACTAGTGGTAAAAGTTTGATATGACTCCAAAATTAAGTGAACTAGTTGCCTAGGAAATCCGTGAGAATGATTAATGAGAATGTTGTAGCACATGAATGCAGGGATGGATTAGGAAATTAGCACTACTAAATCAAAAGCAAAACTGCAAAAGTTGACACCATCCAGTTCATGGGAAAACGACACAATCTTCAATCTAGAACCAGGACAGTAGGACATAAAATCGCAAAAAAAAAATTCCCTTTCTTCCAGCCTTCCTCTTTGGATTTGGTTCTATGTAGTACTTTGCTACATGGGCTTTCAATGGAGTTTTCTTTTATCAGATTATCTCTTTTTCTTTAACTGAAAAGGAGCAAAGCCTGTGGGTTATGTAAAATGCCTTTTATTTAACATCTCCTGGATTATACTTCAGGAGAACCAATATGAAAAATAACCAACCTTGTTGAAATCTTCCTTGAAACCAATATCTGTTTTCAAAGCATCATCTAACAGTAGAATTCGTAGACTTTAAGAGAAAGCTTTTAAACACAATGCCTATTTCAATATCATTTTGTCTTTAGAGATATAATTTCAGCCTAGATTCTGAGTTATGCAGCTTTTATATATCCCATCTCATTCTCAGACATATCTTGATCAATCTAAGCAAGCCTAACTTACTTAAATTTTTGTTCTTTCCTTTCTCTGAGCGCTGTTATGATACACTGTGATTCACTGTTCTTGAACTACTGCAGTCATACCCGTGGCAAAACATTTCCTAACCAAAAGTATCCCCTTTCTCAGAGTTAACATGACCACCCCCAGGCCAGCAGAGTGGCAGAAGTGCTATTTTATGAGAGTCACTCATTTGGATGCAATTTATTCTTTTCTAAAAGGCAAGCTCAAGCCTCTGGGCTTGTGTAACCTATTTGCAATGTGTTGGGTTTGGGCTGACCCTCTGGAATATTTCCTTCTCTATCTTTCAAGCAGTGACTATACATTTTTTTCCTGCATGTGCACTGCCTGTCTCACACACGTTTCTTGGTTACTGTTACTGGAAAATGAAATGTCCAAATGGTTCCAGCCAGGACAGGGTCAATGTTTGCAGTAGCAAGAAGGGGCATGGCTAGGACACAGGGGTTATTCTGTACCATCTCTCCCATTACCATGGGGTAGTGGGGGCAAGGGTCCCTTCCAGTCACATAACAGGGTAGTGCCAGTTCCAGGATGAGCAATTGCGTGTGAATTGTTTGCCTCTCTTGTACCCTTTGTTATTGGTACCACAGCTGCTACTGTTCATTTTATTGTTCTATTGCTGTTTCCAGTAAATCTTTCTTATCTCAACCATGATCTTTACCTTTGGTGCAGGGGAGGAGACTGTGGGAGTCAGAGGGTGGCATGAAATTTGCAGCTTTTTGGCAGGAACACTAAATTGGGGACTGCCATTCCTAAATCACAACCCAATATTGTGGCACTTTATGCATAGGAGATCTTCTCAGTCGCTGGAGATGGGACAACATTTGACATTTCTGATGGAAGAAAGGGTATTTGACACCAAAAAGGCCTCTGAGACTATAAAGATACGGGTCTACAAAACAGAGGTAATAACTTTATCCATGCTGATAAGGTCATGGCATAGGTCATGGACTAGGTTAGGTTGGTGTCCCTTATGGCAGCACATATGTGTTTCTGGATTTACTTAAGAAAACATTTACTTGCACTCAATCAGCTTCCTCATGTTCAGCTGCATTCTTCTAAATGTTTGTCAAAACCTTTTTGTTTTGTGGTTGAAGAAATTGAAACTACACAGCAGTTTTTACAATTTAGGATATAATTTTCATAGAGAGCTGCATAAAAGTTCATCAGCAGTTTAAGTCACTTAACAGGAGATGACTGGGTGTGTGGTACCTAAAAAAATACAAAGATATGTTTGGCTAAAACATTGTCAGGCTCTTCTGCTGCCTCTTCTCAGACAACAGCACATAACTATGTCCCCACATGCCTGGGTATGAGAGGGAGAAAGATAAAGATACTTCCTTTGTATTTTGGCTGAAATCCAGTGTTTTATCCCCAAGAAATGTAGACCAGGAAAAAAAAAAAGCAGATTTTTTTTTTCAACAGCTAAAAGGCAAAATACAAAATGTTATTTTCAATTTTTTAATCTGAAAATAGGTGTCCTTCTGGACCCTACAGACTGTGTGCAATTCCACACATTTATCCCCAGCTCTCACTGATTTTTTTTCAGAATTGTGTTTTGTAGAAATAATGTGGAAATGCCTGAGAGCTCTGCTGGGGCAGGAGCTGCCACAGCTATGGAGGGAGGGAATCAAGCAGGCAAATTTATGACAGTTTGACATTTCAGATAATAGAGGTCAGTCCTTCAAGTCGCAGTCCCCCTGAGATGAGCGGGTTTCTGCCGGTGAATGTGGGAAGAGCTGGTACCGTTAAATTGTCCCTTTGCCGCAAGTGAAGCATGCGGTGATAGGCTGGAAGAAAAGAATTCCTTTCATTATTGCGAGACAAATTCTGCTCTCTCTCTGATGTGGATGAATGACCCCATTCATTTCAGTTGTTGTACCTGCTGCTGGAAGAGGAACAGGATTTGAATTCCTAGAAGAAGGCATAATGTTGTGAATGAACTGGAATGAGATGTATTCGATATGCAAGGCTTCCCCTTCTCTCACTCTCACAGCTAAGGTCTTGACGGACTCCTTACTGTGAATACTGTTTATGACATCTGAGACCAAATAAATTTAGTCCACTTATTAACTGGTTTTGTGCACTTTTTCAAATGAAGATTCGATACTGCTTAGTCTTTAGAAGTACCGATGGGCGCTGTCCCTGCTAAGTTGTTGCATCTCTGTGCCTCAGGCTCTTTTGCTGGCAGTGGCAGGAGCTAATAGGATGCAGTGTGATAACAGTATTGGTGTGAGGTTTATAGTGTAATATTTGCTAACTGTTTTGAAACTGGGACCTGGGAGTTGCTCTGGAAGAGCAAATAAATTAGTATTTGTGTAGACATTTTCATTAAATGTTATGAGAACCTTTTTTTATAATTGTATGATAATATCAAATTTAATAAACTACATTGGCCTTTTTTTCAGAACTGGGGATAAAGGCCCCAACTAAACAAATCAATGACAGTTCTCAAATTAGAAATATTACTTTATTTGTTTGGGTTTATTTAATTAAAAGTAGATTTTTATTTTTTGGATTTTAGTTTGTTCTTGGAACTTCTTCCACTAAAAGTGGAATCTAATTAAAATGTCAACAGCTACTCAACTTACTGCTGTTCAAGTGTGAACTGCCATATTTCTTAAATATCTATTTTTGAATTAGCAGTGGAGAAAATAAAAGTCTAATTTCTGTTGAAAAAGAGGTGAAAATTAACTCTATATTCACTTGACCTTCTGGATGTCTGGACTGAAGTCTTTGTTCCACAGAGAGTTAAGAAACAATATGAAAGCTTGACTGTGATGTAACACAGTAGTAACTTGCTTTAAAGAAGAAAGAAATGAAAGGGGGAAAAAGGTGATTTACATTAAGCTGAATTGTAGCATCAGCTACAATAGCTCCTCCTGCAAAAATACGAATGATTGCTGTGGTCTTTGGATTTCTAGATGGCAATCATTAAATTTTAGATAGTAATCATTAAATTTAAACATGTCAGGATTGAATTGAAAGAAAATTATCAACCCCTTTTCTGACTGAAGACAAAATATTTCATAAATCTTTTAAGCTTTTCTTTCTAAAAATGAAACTTCCATGTACAAACCTCGGTTTAATGTGCCACATCCTTTATGATTCCTTACGAGAAGCAGTCTTCTGCTCAGTTAGATTCTATTCCTTGGAGCCAAGAATGTGCCTGCAGTAGCTAAAATATGTGCCTGCAAGATAAAAGTGAGAGACTCTTGCCTAATTTCTTCTGGAAAATATGGGGAAATAAAAAGTGTGTATGTGAGGTAAATACATAATAGTTACAGTGTATAGTTGGTTATATAACTGTTTGTATAGTTGTTTATGTAACTGTGCAACACTTCCTTCATGAAAGATAAGTCGAAGTTTCTGAACATGTTTGCAAACATGGTGACTCAGGGACAAGGATACTGAATCTTCTGCCACGCTAGACTGTGAATCCTCAAGGTCAAATAGCCCAACCACAATTCTGCAGCTATCTAAGTCTTTAGACATCCTGTGTTACTCAGGGCAAAATTGACTCTTACCATAAATGTGGACTTCTCTCCAACCCGTGAGGAAAAGTATGGAGCTGCTCTCTGAACCCCCAATTCACAAACATATTTTTATTTTGTAGAAGGTCACTTTGCTACATTACAACCTACTTGTATACGCACCTTTAACTTGTGTGGTCTCTCTAAAAATTATTTTATCTCTCCTCTTGGCCTTGGGGGGAAAAAAAAAAAAAGGAGAGAAGAATTATGATGTTCAGGTGATGAAATGGAAGAGCTAGAGAAAGAAAAGTATCCATTTCAAGGAGTTCCTTTCTTTCCCACCCTCTAGTGCCTGCATCCCAGGTGTGAGTCCTTGCACAGCAGCTCTGTCACCCAGCCCTCACAGCCAAGCCAGCTCCTGAAGAACGCAGTTCCTGGGAGCAGTGAACACCATGATCCATACCCATGCCAGTGTTTCATTCAGTATTTTGTTGGATCATCATTCCTCTCAGGGCAAATTAAAAATTTCAGGAGTTCTTGGCATTTTCTAGAAAGAGGAGGTAAGGGTTGAAGGATTGAAGGCAGGAATTAGGGAAACTAGAGGTTTTGTATTCTGTAAACATCTCCAGATGATATCCCAATACTGGCTAATGGCTACGCATCAGGAATTTCCCATGAGGGACTTAAGTAAATTTGTAGACTCTTCAAAACTCAGAAAGCATTGAAAAATTACAAAATTAGGATGAGAAAGAGCAAAGCTTAGAAAAACTTAATGTTTCTTATGGAGGGCTGTGTGATTCCAAAGCAAAGCTGCAAAAATCCCTTTAGATTAGCTGCTATCTATGGATTAGTAATGTCTGTCAGTCTGTCTAACATTCCTTGTCTTTTGTGCAGTTCGGTGTAGTGTTGAGGTTTGTTTTTCTTATTGTACCCTCATAGCAACTATTTGTTGAAAATGTTCTTTACTATAAATATTGTTCCTGTGGCTTTACTGCTTTCAAAGGCAAGTTTTTTGTGATGGACAACCAGAATTCCAGTGATAGGCTATTTCTTTTGCAGTTCTTGAGAATTTTTTCCTTATTACTTGTCTCTGCCTGATCTTTTCTGTAATTATTATCTGTACTTGTTAAAAGTTTATTAGCAGAACACTGTCATATATTGCAGTCACAGTTTTGCTTTGTTGCTTTGATAATCCTTCAATTACCTTTTATTTTTTAAAGTAGGACATGCATGATAGTCTATGTGTGCTTACTCTGAAAAAAAGATTTCAAAGAGAAGGGAGAAAAAATGTTATACATTTGCTTTCATTTGTTACAGTGGAACTACAAACCAAAAAGGGAAAAATGTAATTTTGTGTAAGAATATTGTTAAATCTCACAAAAACATTGATATATCATCTGTGTATTTGTACAGAAGGGATTTATATTAGTCTTGCATACATTTCTCTTGCTCAAAAAATCCAGCAATGTTGAGGTCAGAAGTTTAAAATTCAGGCCTTATCCACAGCTCAGCTGAGTTTTCTTGTTGCCATAGTACTGGCCAGATGAGGCTCAGTCAGGCCTTTTTTTTTAATTGTAATTGATTTCTCCCTTTTTCAGCCAAAAAGAGGAAGCTTAATCGTTTTTGTAAATAAATATTACCTTGTTGATTTGAATCTGTAAACTCTCTCTGCAGGAAATTGATATTCTAGAAATCTGTATAATTAATCTGGGGAACTGGAGATGAGAGCTATGCTGTAGTTCAAAACTCCAGGCTCTGATGCCCTATTATGCAGCACCAAAGACTGGTGACCAACATCTCCTGTCCTGTGATAATACTGACTACACTAGCAAATTCCTTTCTTCCTTAAATATTTTTTATTTATTTTCTTTAAACCAAGCCCGAATTTTCACTTAGTTGTATAACCTTCTTATTTGTTGCAGTCAGATTTTTGTGGAAAGTGGTACATCTCCTTGCAGTCCTGGCTGTCTGTTGCTGTACTGCCATCACTTTGTTTGGTATTTATTTGGGTTTAGCACATACAAATCATCTCCATTTTAGCCAATACTGCAGCCTGTACCAGCAGACTTGTATAGCAGAAAGGTCCACAGTGTACATATTTCAAGGGATTTACCTCGCCCTGCTACAAGCCCCAGACCCACAGTGCCCTTCAAAGACTGGAGTGTATCACGTGAAGCCCTGGGGCAGTTATTCTAGTTTAGTTTGAAGCAGAACAAACCTAGTTTGTGCTGGAGCCACCCTGGGATATGAACTAAAGCAGGGACAGTTCGATAACAGGAGTTAGAGGGTGTAAAGCTTTTTGGTAGGACAGCAAATGTAAAGGTATTTCAGCACCATCTCCTCAGTACACTTCCCATAAAGCCAGATTATACACAAATATGTAAATATTTAGATATATTTATGGCATCAATTAGCAAAGGCCTTCTACTCAAATAAGCAGAATTATTTATATTGACAATCTGCTTGTTAATTTCAGAATATTATGCTGTGCATAATATTGATGGTGGATTCCTGCTTTGGAAGCAATCGTAAAAGGAAAATCCCTTATTCAGAGTTGTATTTTGGTATGGATTGCACTGTTCACTTCAACAAAGTAGTAATTCATCAAACTGACTGGAAACAACAGGTTTCACAGCACCTTAAAGTGCAGAGATGACAGGTCGTATCTTCGATGTGTTGTTTTGACTTTAGTGTGTATGAGAAATCCTGAGATTCCCATGTGAAGTTCATGAAAAAATCTTTCTTTGGTGAAATTTGGCTATTAGAGTATGCAAAAATATACAATTAATTTTAAAATAAAATAGCAACTGTTTAATTTAGCCGTCTGAAATCTTGAGAATAACCCAATTGCTATCCCCTGGCCAGGCTACTAAATGAGGCATGCTCAGTAATTACTGAATTATCCCTTTCAGCAGGGGAAAAGCACATGGGTGCTAGTCTTTTGTTATTTTACATCCACCACCATTAGTGCTACTTGCTGTACCTAATAGGCTGATAAATGGGGTATTGCAACTGTCAGTGGCTAAATGGCACTTAATATTCCATTTTGAAGTTCAGGAAATCAGAAGTAGCAGGAGAGGCTTTTGATGGCCATTTGCTCAGTGGCACAGACTTATAATCAAGTAAATTGATGTTGAAGGTTCAATTACGTGGATCTTACCACAAAATAGAGCTGTAAAATTGTACAGTTGATGCGATAGACTTTGACAATATAACCCCTCACCTTATTAAGATTGCTCCCAAAAATAGTACTAAAAATTAGAAGCAGACCTCAGTCTCTCATTTCTGCAACATTACATCAATATAGGGTATGAAAAGAAGTATTAGGTGTAGAGTGCTGCACTTCATTGCAAAGTATAGCAGGCCACTGAAGAAGTTTTAAGGTGACAATTCCTGCTTTGAGGTGCTCAAAGGCTGTTAGCAGGCACCTTTGCTCAGGAGAGGGCAGGGATAATGTCTTGAAATATTCACACCAATGGGTTCTGTGGACTGCTTTTAGACAACTAATCTGCAGTTGTTAAAGCCAATACACATTCAATAAGTCTTTTGTAACTTAGCAATTGTTATCCCTAGCTATAGTTTTCTCTTTGTAGCAGTCTAGATAACACACTGGACACAAAAAACAGCAAGTCCAGCACATTTTGCTGTTTGGCCAGAAGAAAAAGCCACTCTGAAGAAAAGGAATTCAGATCCAGGCAAGGCAAGCTTGCACAGCTGGATCTGGATGAGAGTCTGGGTTTCAAACATTCCCATTTTTCAGAGTTGTTTGTATTTGGACAACTATTTCTGACCGTTTCTGATTCTCCCACATAGGAACATATTGTCTGTTGATTCATGAGGAAAAGGTGCTGTAGCAAGCAGCTTAACAGTAGGCAGAAAGTGGCCAGTGTAATGTACAGGCTAAGATTTTAAAGTCTGAGAGAAGCAGCTTGGCCTCTGCTGAGTCGCTGAAATCCTCCTCTTGGGCTGTGACCTCTTTTCTGGCCCAAACATCATCACAGGTTTAGGTGGATTCTGAGTCTCCATGCCCTCCTTGCCCCTGGACCTCTCTCTAGGTCCGAATTTCTCAAGTGTTTTGAGAGCCGCCTTCTCTGCAGCCTCTACCATCTGGAATAGCTTCACTGTGGCTCTCTGCCTCATTGACTCTCTTCTTCATTTCAAATCTCAGTTGACCATTTATCTTTTCTACCTTGCCAATTTCTTTTAATTTCCCTGTCCATCTGCTTCCTCTATTTAACTCGGTGAAAGCTTTTAGATTACATTTTTTATAGTAGATGCACGGGGAAATGGTACTGTATTGTATAAGAACAACTTCCCCAGCTTGAGCAAGCATGCTGGTAGCATCCGCTGCAAAATCCTACATCTCCCCTGTGTGCTCAGTGTTACACTTCACGAAGTTAGAGGGAGATGTTGAGCTTGTGCTGACAGCCAAAAAAAATATACCTGCTTTCCTAGGGCTGCAGCAAGTAGAGCAGATGGTATTTTCCCCCACTTCACATCACTCTCTGTCCTTTCCTTCCTCATGCCCCATTGTTCATTTTTCACACTTCTCTGTCGGTTTGGTTTGGATTCAACACCCACTGAAGTCAATGGAGAATCTGCCACTGACTTTATTTGGCTTTGCCTCAAGCTCCCTGCCATCTCCCCTGCCTTCAGCTAAGCCTGGACTCAAATTCCAGCTCCGACCTCTCAACAGTTCGGATCCTGTCTGTGCAGCATCGCTTCCTGCACTTTGCCAAGAGCCTTAGCAGAGCAGGGATGGGGGAAAGCTGTGTGGAATGGATGCTGCTTGGGTCAGTACCTCAGAAGAAAACCTGTAAAAAATTTTTGGTTTGGATTACTCTGAAACAGCGTTTTCTTAAGTTTTTTTCCCTCACTTAGCCAGAAAATAAAGCAGGAACATAATCTCGCATTAAATATTATGGGAATGAAAGTTAAATGTTTTGTTTCACTTGGGTTTTAGTTTTTAATTGAAATGAAAAATCATGTCAAAGCAGAAGTTAATCCTTCCTCTTTTGGAAATATCATAGTGAAATATTTTGCCTTTCAGGAAATAATGTAGGCAGTTTCCTACAAATCATTTCTTTTACCAGATCATGGGTTATGTTAATAAACCCAAAACATACTTTTCTTCTGTGGTGAATTAATTACTCAGTTATTTGATGCTATTTCTTCTCATAGCTTTTCTCAGTATTCCAAAACACTAGCTACCCCCTTTCTTGCTGAGATCCTTCCCAACCATCCATTTCTTTTGTAGATGTGAAAATTAAAAAGAAAAAAAAGATCAGGTTGCTGTTGTTCTACCATTGAATTTTGTTTTATTTTTTGACAGGGTGTTTATTTCCTTAATATTTGAATCTAGTACAAGACTGAAATAGTTGTTATTGCATTCTCCAAATAATGCTGCCTGTGCCCCATTGCACTCGAGACGACCATCCTGTGACCTCCTGTGGAGCGTCTCACATCAGCAATGAATGTCACTAAATTTTCCGTGATATTCTCCCATAACAAGAAAAGCAAATTCTGTGCTCTGCTTCTGAGTGTTCCAATCCAAGGACACAACAATTACCCCAATGAAGTCAAATGAAAATTTCCATCAACTTCATCTAGTCACAATGGCTCCTTGTACATCAAACAACCTCTGTGACTTTGCTGTCAAGTCACCTCAGGAGCAAAAAAAATATTACAGTAACATTATGGTTGTCATAAGCAGTACCTCAAAAGCAACTCTCTGTACGTTTCTAGACCTGCAAAATGATGAGAGCTTTAATTGACATCTCTAGGAGTTGCGAGAATTCTCAGCAACTTGCAGGATTTAGCCCTAATAGTATTTACAGTAATTAAGAACACTAATTAAATAACAAAACAACTAATGATGAATTGATTCAATGCCAAATAAAGGAGTCAAATAAATGCTTAATTAAAGATGCTAATAAAATCCCCTTCAGCCTTTACAGTCCACTCCCTAGGGCTAAAGATGACTTTCTCCCTCAGAAATGTTTACAGTCCTTTACAGCACCAGTCTCTAGGGTTACTGTCGTTTTTAACCTCCGGATTAAATGCTTGTTAGCTAAACGTTGTACAAACCCATTTTAAAATGATCAAAATAATTAAGTTGGATCCAGAACACTCTGTGTCTTCCAGATATGATACACCATGATATTCCCATCTGCATGGATGTTTCCTGTCACTAGACTGTGCAAGGTTGTGTCTAACTGAGCACCTGGGCAGCAGCACAAATGCCTGACTATCAACCACTGCTTAAATTGAGGCTGACTACCTTGTAGAGCCAAAGTCAAAAGGAGAAAGAGCACAGCCACAATGCAGCCCGGTTTAAGTAGAGCGAGACAGCTGTTTTCTAATTCATTTTTGATCCTGTTAAGCTCTCTTATTTATCACCAAAACCTAGCAATAAAAATATATTTTAAAAAATATATATGTT
>WAAE01021878.1:11025-31453 GCA_013400495.1 Nicator chloris
ATATATGTTTTATACATAATATATATTTTTATGTATTTTTATATTTATTTTTCATATATATATACACACATAAATGTATCTCATATGTATATGTTATTATATCTATACATATATATAATCCTTATTGTTATCTATTTAATATATTTATATGCATATCAGTAGGTATATATCTGTATGTGTATGTGTATATACATGTATGCATATATGTGTGTGCATAATGTAGAATGTATACATATCTATATATCTGTATATACAGGTATAATGTAGACATGATCTGAATATATAATCTATGTTAATATATGCATATATGTGTCTGTATGTATGAGTATATACATGTATAGGTGTGTATTTATGTGTATATATATGTATATACTCAAAACATACAGTCTGTACGTAGACATAAAGTATATACATATCACATAATATACAACATAATCACATAATTAATATACAGTATCATTGTATACATTATATATAACATAATAGCTGTCATTAATATAATTAGCAATACAATGCACCAAAGCAATACTACATATTAACAATCTATAAATACCACCTTCTATTGGGTTTATATAAATATTAACATGTATTAATGTCAGTGATATCTTAATATTCTAATATTATTGGTATATTTGTTAATATGATAATGCTGTAGGATGTGTAGATCTAAGATCTTAATATAATTTCATTAGATACATGGTTATATAAAGAATATTATATGATGTGTTCTATAATATATGTGACATATATATTGTACTCTATTATACTATTATATACAATTATCTTTTAAACTCCATTACAAACTTTACATTCTGTTAGCAATCTGTTGTTTTGTGCGAGTTCTGTATAGTATTCAGAACAGGCCATTATGACAAGCTGTTGGATGTTTTTTAAATTATCTGAAATCTGGAGTATGGCCCTGAACCAGATTCTAGGATGCACACTCCTGGAGGGATTACTGAACAAAATGTGTTCTTCATTGGGTTGAAGTGAAACTTCCATCCTTTCTGGGATGGAATGCAGTGTGTTTATGAAATTTTCCGCAGGTTACTGTACTTTGGAGGAGAAAATGCTTGGAAACATGCACTGATTGGTGTATAACATAATCCACAGGTACAGCTGGAATTGCTGATAATATCTTTGAATTTCGAGTTGTTGCAAGAACCTGATTCTCCCTGAAAGAATTCTAGAGTTATGTGCATTTGCAAAAACATTTTCTGGTGTTTTGCAGGCCTCCTCTGAACATCTGGTGGAGTAAAAGCTGTGTGGGATCTCCACAGGTGCAGGATTTGCTGTCCCCACTCACTTGGGCTCCTTGGTGTGTGGCTGTGGCACCTATTTTCCTGTTCAGCATTTCCTGGGTAGGTAATCAAACACAGACTGCCAGAAGATTTAGTTTCATTGATGGTCATAGCTGTTTCTGAATGAGGGGCAGCAGGAGATAGGTGTTTTAAATGCCAGCAACAAGCATTCTGATATTTGCACCTACTTGCTCCCGCCATTGTCTTTCAGCTGTTACTTAAAAGGTAAATACTTCAAGAAAAAAAAACATCCATGCTTGTCTTTCCTTGATTGATGTTGAGATAAAGTTTATACAGATAGTTATCTCATCTAAATAGTGGATGGTTTTAGTGTCACAACTTACTTTTCCTGCAGATGAGGATTTATTAGGTGATGGCAATTCTATTAATATGAATTAAGTCCAACTTGGCTTTGCAAAATAGAGCATGGGCCAAGTCCAGACTCAAAAGAATAATTTGTTAAATCTGTAGTATTATGATGTAGGAGAAGGTACATTCTCAAGTTTGCAAGCGTCCTTCTTTGCATTTATGTATTCATTTTTTTCCTTCAAGCAAATCTTTATAATTGAGGAGAGAGAGATCCAGAGTAATTCTATGGAAAGTTTTGTGGATTTTAGTGTCTTTGGTATCATTTTACTTAGGTGAATAGGTAGACAGACAGGACTTTCTTTTGGTTATTTATAAAAACATCCAGCCAGTCTCATGCTACCCTGGAAACAGCAGATTCTTTCTTCAGTACCAGTACTGGTCAGTGAAGATTTGCTGCTGAATTCTGAAGATAGATTTGCTTGTAATTATGTAAAATTGGTAAGGAAGTTAAGGCACTGCTGGGTGATTTCTTTTTGTGAGGTCTCAAAGCTTAGGTACTGATACTGTTTTATTTATTCCCCTTCAGCTGATGTTTTGGTAGGAGTTGTCCTCAGGACACAACAGAGCATGGAGGGATCAGAAAGGGGCTATATAGGACTGTACTGGAGCTGGTTTATGCACATGTGTGTGGAAGGGAGAATGTGATCTGTGGAAATCTGGGCTTTATTCATTATGCTATCCACAAAACAATTTGAGAGCATCTTCCTCATTTGGAAGGCTTGCTAGGCTGGCAACAAAAGCATTCTTAAAAAACTTGTCAGAAAGAAGGCCCTTCCTGCCACCCCCCCCCCCCCGCCATTTTTTATCTTGCATGTGAACAGCCCAACATGCTGTAAATACTTCATGCCAAAAATACATCCATTCTGGACTTCTATTTATTGTGGATTTAAAAAATTTCCATGTCTGACTGGAGGTCTTCCTGTCATCTGTCGTTCAGATCTGCATTTTTCCAAAAGGTTCCAAGCTTGTTCTTACATTTAACATGCAAAATCCCTGGCAGTTCTATGTCCACCTGGCAAAGTGAAACAAATGCAGTAGCTGCTAAGCACTGTGACCTTTGGCAGTGTGTGCTGTGCCAGTCACTGCTCAGTGACAGGAATTTTACTGCTCTACCCCTTGCAGCTGACTCCTGCTAACATCTGTGGTCTTTTTGGCTGGGCAGGAAGATTGGTGGTGCAGTGCCCTGTCACCCATTTGATTTTTCTTGTGATTGCGGCTTAGAAATACAGCATTAAAGTTTAGAATCCACTGCAGTGTTCTTCCTTAGGGGTTATTCTGGATAAACTGTTCTCTTAAAAAAAAGCTTTGTGTTATTAGTACTGACAGATTTAGTGAAGCAAAAGAGCACTGGGCTCTTTTTTACTGAACATCCTAAACTGTGCTTAGCTGTTGCAATGAGATCCTGCTCACTCTTCAGCTGTTTAAAATTGTTGACATCACATTGTGTGTTTAGCTTTAGATAATAGAGCTACAGGTAAGTCAGGCCTGAAACTGAGAAAAGCAGCTTCGCTTTGGGTAAAAGGGATTTGGTTTCATTTTCCCAGTGTAAATTCTGGTATCAGGTGTCCTGTCTGCTGATAATCACCATGCAGACTCCCTTTGGCTTCTGAGGTGGTTTTGCCTCTCAGTCCTAAAATGCCCTGCAAAGGTCACATGGGGACAAAAGTTTGCAGGAAGCAGTGTTGTTATTAATGACATTATGAACAGGTGACTTTAAGACTCCAGCGTGGCACCCTTCAATAACACTTATTCAAACTCTCTCAAAAGAATCACAAACCCATCGATCAATTTGCTGTTGCAGGAAGGACTTGGGGCAGTGTGAATGCTTTTAATATTACCAAGTGAAATCATCTTGGCTGCAGCTTTTTACTCACTTGAGAATGCATTATATTAATATTCTGACTAGGTACAGATTAGTTTTTTGATGGAATAATTCGGGTAAGTAGACTATGTCAAACACTGCAGCAAGCTTACAGAAGTTCAAAGCATGGCACTTTGCATTTTTAAATATGTAATTCCAGCTGGCATCTGTGGAGCTGGAACAGCACAATGCATTTATGTCAGCATTCGTGTAAGGGAATTTAAAAGAGGCATTTCAACAAGAAAACGTAGGTGTTTTGTTGCTCTTTTTTCATTTTTTTAAATGGAGCTGCTGGTTTTGAGCTGCACAATGTTTCTGGCCTGCCACATAGTAAAACACCTCCCTGATGAATGTGTTGATACCGTGAGCATAAAAACCCTGGGATGAATGTTTTGATTGTGTGTGATTTAGAGCCGCCACAGAAGCGTTGCGTTTATCCTGACATTAAATTTCATGAGCTATAACTTGGCACAGAACAACTCAGAGTTTTATTTCTGCCTGAAACAGGATGATGGTGCTCTGTTTTCTGAGCAGAGCCCTGCCACGAGCAAGGCATTCACCCTGCCCACTGGGGAGACAACTCTGCTCAGCCAGCACAAATAAGCCAGTGTTGACTTTATTCACCAAGGTAAGAGCTGTTTACACAATGAAGCTGGGCAAGACTCTGTTTATCAGCTCTGATACACAGGAATCACAGATTAAATGGCTTGTCCTTGCCCATTTTTGCCCCACTTCAAAGCAGTATTGGGCATTTTACTTAGTGGGTTTCTGCACACCAGGGTTTGCAGCACAGTCCTACTCTCATTGTAGCTAGCAAGAATTAGCAATCAACAACTAACTTCAGGACAGTTTTGCCTTAGTGACTATGGTTCATTTACTAGTTGAAGATTTGGCCCAGTTGCCAGTGTTTCACCCTGAAAATGGAGAACAGACATGAGTTGCTATACACAATCTGCCAACCACAAGCCTCAACAGTCAAAGCAGGAGCTTCAAAGTGCTCATTTTTAATTTCAGCACCACCTGTGAGACTGTAAAACGTATCCAAATAGTGTTGGGAGCACATGAGGGAAAAGTAGATTTGTTTTACCCTCTTTTTGCTTTATTAGCAACAGATAAAACGCATGTAGGATTCCTAGGCATATTTAGAAAACAGATGAGATGAGCAGGAAAGGTAGTTTGTGGACTGTCACATTCCATGAATTGTTTTTGGTTATTACCTGCATAGTTCTGCAGTTTTATAAAGGATGGCACAGGGTGGGTTATGCTGCATTCTGGTGGTTGTTGTAGCCTTCAACAGGAGAATAACTATAAATGCAAAACACTGAGAGTGCTGACATTAATGTGGTGGTTTTAAATATGATTAAAATAATCTCCTCCTCCTGCACAATGTTTGTTCATTTGATCAGCAAGCAGACAGGAGTTTTTAAACTGTGACAGATGAAGAGATTACATATAATAGATTAGCATCCATTTAATAATCAGAACTATAAAGTTGCAGCTTTCTCTCCCCCTAACCAGTTCAGCCTCAACTCATTCATAATTCAAATGGACTAAGATAGGAAATAATGCTCTTACCTTTGGGTTAATAATTGGGAAAAAACACCTCTTTGTGTCTTAAAGTTCCTAACTAGTAAGGCACTGTGTGAAATCAAATTTTCTAGTAGCAGATTTCCAGCAATTCTTTGGAATGGCCTTTCATTGAAGATGTTTTTAACTCTTAAAAGTTTGCTGTTAACTTTAAACATTCACTGGCAATTGCAAAGTAAAGGACAGACTATGAAAAAAATTAATCTACACTGTTAGCTTATGCTAAACGACCCCTTGTTCCCCTTGTTATTTTTAATAAGGAGAAAAGAGGAGGGAAAAGCAGAAGGGAGTTACAACTTCTGGATCAAACTGGTAGAATCTACCAAATGGGTTTCCCCTTGCAGTCCCCTTTTCTTACCACCCCAGCATTTGTGCAACGGTTGCTTATATAAATCTACTTTTAAAAAAGATTTCACTGTTTGTTAAAATAATTCACTTTTGATTTTAAACCAGTACCACCTAGTGCCTAAGCTTGCCATTAGAGTAAAACCTTTTTTTTTTTCCCCTAAAAGTTAGCCTCCTTTGCCAAAGGCATTGATGTGCCTGGTATGTTAGGAAGCTCTCCACAGGCCTAGAGGAACCAGGTGTGTCGTGTTTTAACTGGAAGGGGCCTGTTATGTTACAAAACTGATGTGCGGGATTCTGAGTCATTCCTTTCGGTCACCAGTATCTGTTAAACCAGTCCCTGCAAAAGCAACCAGGACTATGAAGAGCACAGCATTTTAGTATCCTGCATAGGTTTTCAGAGCACAAGGACTTGTCCATGTGGGATAGGCAATTTAGATTAGATCTAGATAAAAGCAGAGTGTTTAGTCCAAAGTAATTCACATGCAGGAAGTAAAAAGTAGCTGTTTCAGATTAACTTCACATGTAAACAAGTCCTAGGAAGACTTTTCAGTGGGAGAAGGAGAAGAAGGTCTTTTCCAGTTGTGGGAGGTGTTTTGGCGCAGAGATACAGAGAGATCATGTTCACTTCCATATAATTTGCCATGTGAATTATAGGCCAAATTCTGCAGTTGCAAACATTGGAGCAGCATGTCTTCAAATGAGTTACTTCTTCAGTTACAGCCTGGGTGGTTAGCAGAACTCAGGTGTTCAACTGCAGTGGAAGATGAGGGAGTTTTCAAAAATGTGAGGGTTTTTTTGACCCCATCACAGGTCAAAACACTGCAGCTGTTTGCCAGTTTTCCCCCCTGGAGGTTACTCTCCTTCCAGCTCTGCAGTGTGCAGGATCCTGCTTCATTTCTTCCAGGCAAAGCCAGCCAGGCTATCTTATATTGCTTTCTTTTCCCATTTGAACTGAGCCATGTGTCTTGATATGAGACAGGCTGGAATTTACTTGTGTGGCTTTCTCATTCCTCTTTTAGCAGGAATGGTACCTGCAGCTGTCTTCATTTGATGATGAGAAATGTGCTTTGAATGTCCATTGCTGACCAAAACAAGGGGTCTGTGCAGGACCTTTCAGATCATTCCCTTGGATCAGCTTTTAGAAGACTATTAATTTCCTCCATGAGAAGTGGAATAGCAAATATAAAATAATTAAATTCATTGGCTGGGTACTTTGTTGGGGTTTTTTTCATCCATACTGCACTGATAAGTTAAGTTTTAGAAAGCCCTACAACAGGGTCCTTGGTGCAGGGAGGGGAACCTGCATTTACAGTAATGAATGCTCCTGTCTGTGTGTGTTGTTTTACAGTACAAACAGCTTTTGTGTTTTACTGCATGCTTTAAGCTACTCTGAATGTTTTTATTTAGAAACCATGCCCTCTGTGTGATGAAGCCAAAGAAGGTCTTGAGCCATATAAGAGACGGGTAATGTATGGAAATACTGTATATGTTTTCTATATGGAAAGAACAGTTAATCAGGATTCTTTCTTTGTAAAAAGAAAATTGCTTGGATTTATTTGCATCTGTTATTCTTTCACGGATGATGTCTTCAAGACAATTTCAGCAGTGATTTACATAAAACTCATTATCCAAAAGCATTTTGTGACAATGCTACTCAAATAAGTATTGGCAAACCAAACCAATATCTAGTCGTTGAAAATACTACTTTTGTAAATACTGTTGCTTTGTCTGAGGGGGAGTTTGCAACTTTTATGAGGCAAGTAATGTTATAATTTAGGAAGAATGTGACTAAGCTGGGCTTTGAATATATGTACTATGTGTGACTGCAATTTTTGACATTCTTTTTTGAGCCAGTTTTTGATCTCTCTGTTGAAGGATGAAACTTTTAATGGAAGCATTAAGAGCTGTTGCACTCTGCTGCCTATTTTGTTCCCAGATGTGTGTTTGTTGAGGTTGCCGCCCACAGGAGAGGCGTTCTGCACAGTGGAACAAGAATATTCTGGGCTAGAGAGAGTCCCTTGTGGAGAGGCAGCCAAGAGTTGTGGTTACATATATTTTTTACTCAAAAAAAACAGACCCTTATCTCCAACACAAAGAATAAACCCACAAGCCTCAAGAAAACAGCCTTGCATTTCTGAGGAAAACTGATAAGAAGACAAGCAGGTATTGTTCTTCAGTGTCCAGTAGGAACTGACATATTTTTCTGTCACAGTTTATTTTGCAGGAGGTGGATATTACTCTTCCAGAGAACTCAGCATGGTATAATAAATACGACATACCTGTTTTTCATTTAAATGGGAAGTTCCTAATGAAGCATCGAGTTGACATTCAAAAGTTTGAGGACAAACTTAGGAAGCTGGAGTTGCAAAGTGAGGGAAACCAGTGAAGAAAATGCAGCTGCTCTTGTGCAGATCTCAAAGGTGAAAAGAACTGTGTGAAAAAAACCATATTCATTATCTGGCCTTAAATATCTTAGGACTTATGAGTCTGAGAACCTTGAGTGACTTGTGTTCTATTTTGTATTAATCACCCAGCCCAGGTGTACCAGGAGTCACCTTTTCTTTGCCATTCATTTGCTGCTCTTATGGGCTGGTTTTTCACTGACAGAATAAAGGCTGCTCCGTAACAGCAGATAAAGTGAACTCTGTATGGGGTTGGCATGGCCAGGTTTGGGTAGTGGTGGGTGGTAAGGGGTGGTTTCTCTGAGAAGCTACTGGAAGCTTCCCGTGTGTCCTGCTGAGCCAGTGCCAGCCAGCTCCAGGATGGACCCTCTGGCCATGTCCAAGACCATCAGTGATGATGAGGAAGAAGGAGAGAATGTTTCATAAAATGACCACAAACCCCGTTCTTCATTTCCCTGAACCACTGTGGGGAAAGAGGAAGAGAAAACTGAGAGTGAAGTTAAGCCTGGGAAGAAGGGGAGGGTGGGACAAAGGAGTTTTTAAGATTTAGTTTCCTTTGTCTTTATCCTACTGTGATGTGATTGGTAATAAACTAATTTCCCTAAGTCAAGTCTCTTCTGCCTGTGACAGTGACCAGTGACTCATCTCTCTCTGTGTGCTCATCTCAACCCACGAGCCTTTTATTGTATTTTCTCTCCCTTGCCCAGCTGCTGAAGGGACTTCTGTGGGTGTGTGGCATCCAGCCAGGATCAGTGTTTAAAAGATGATTAGCACGTGTAGACTGTAGATGTGTAGGAGAATTCCTTGAAGAAGTCTAGAAGCTATCCTAAATGATAATTTGAAATGGAAAAGAGGGCATTTACTGTTAAGTTAAAAGGACACTTGATTAAAGACCACACACTCTCACTGGAATTGTATCTATAGAGTGATCATCACAATTTGATACAGTAATTGCTAACACCTAACACTGAATAGTTTATTTTCCACATTTCAGTTCTGTCTGATGCCCAGCTGCAAATCCGTTTATCATGTGGCAAGAATGCCATTTTACCAAGGATTGCTGCAGTTCCATTAGAGCCCAATAGGCAATGTAGGCCTGTGAAGGATACAGAATGCCCAAGTTAAACATGTTTTCAGGAAGAAGCGAATGACAGATTCATGAAAAGTCAACCATTTTAGATTAAATAGTCTGTAATAGACTGAGGAAAGTTGCTGGTATTTTTGATGTACTTAACAGATTCTTTTAACACAGAAACTAATCCCTACCTGCTGCATTTCTGTTCTTATCATGGTGATATTCAGTCTTCTCACTAGGAATTTAAGCAGATTCACTTGACAGATGTGTCTTCACAGAGGGAAGAATCTAGATGCAGTGCCTGGCTGGAACAGCAAACTGAAATACAGCAGAATTCATGGCAGACTCTTAAGTTTTGGAGTATGGTTTAATAAGAAGTCAGCTGATCTGCTGTGGTGAAAATGGGCTGTTCCTTCTTGGCCTCATCCTGCAGTGTCTTTAGCATTTGACAGATAATTTGTAATCCAGTTCTGATGCATTCTCCAAGACGAAAAATTTCTGAGGAGTGGGGAGTAAGAAATTAAAACTTCCTTCCAGCTTAGCAGCTTCAGTCCACTGAGGTTGGAGTCTGAAACTATCCAAGATTTCCCAGGAGGGAGACCTGTACCCTTTTTATAGCAGAGAACTTGAGGTAAGTTCAGCCAGATCACGGATCCACAGTGTTTGCCATCACTATTAGCAGAAGAACGGGGCTCTAGGGACAAAACTATACTTCCTGCAGTTTGTAATGCTACAGTCAAACTTCGAACTGTTCCACAGGTTACTGTTAAATAAAAGATCTGAATTGCCTCCGTATCAGCAAGTGCCACTTGCTTTTCTTCTATGATTTGGGATGGTTTCAGAGGGCCCAGGTTTTTCCTTTACTGAGGTTTTGTGGTAAGACAACTGCATAGAGCACTTGTCAACCATAGCTCAAGTGCTCTTCTAAAATGTAACAGTATTATCTCAACGACAAGGGCAACAGAGGTCATGTGGACTCACCGCATTTCCCAAAATACATAACTGACAGAGACTGGCAGAGCTCTCAGAGAGCATTTTGCCTTTGTTTTATTTTGGTAATGTCTGTTTTGGGAAGGAAAAAAAAAAAACAAACTAAAACCAAACTTCTTAATCATTTTAAGAGCTGATGAATCCGTTGTTCCTTTTTCTGTCAGACTGTGGAGATTTTCTTCTGTAGCCAGTGCCAGAGATTTTTCCCCATTTATTTTCCAAAGTGAATGGTAACAGGATTTCCATAATAGCCTCTGTTGATTGTGTAGCTTTTATGAGTGAGATGAAGCTTTTCCATTAAGAGCTGTGCTGCCCAAAAACCTTCCAGTGGCTTTACTGTTCTGTACTTTTAAGAGAGTGAAAACTCTCTTTCCATCAGTTGGGACACAGGGATAGGAGGTGGGAATGTGTCAATATGAAGTGTTGGTGCCTCAGCCTCACCTTCATTTTCCAAAAGCAAGAAAGGATGCATCATATATAAATTTGAGGGGGTTTTTTTCCTTTTTTTTTTTAATGTGAGAAATGCAGCAGTCTCCCAGCACATGCATCTCTAATCAAATGTGTTAAATTATAACACAGATATTAAAATGAGAAGGTATATGCCCCTGCTGAATAGATATTTATGGAGCAATATGCAACTTTGTGAAAACTGACAATTTACTCTTTTGACTATGAGTATTGGCAGGAGTGCAAAACCTCATAGTGCACTATCTTTGTAGTAAAAGAAGCTTGAATACAAGATGGATTTATTTCCTATTTCTGGCCAATTAAAAAGCACATAGACAATGTCCCATCTTCTTCCAGTAACTATAAACAAATACCCACTGGGCTTACTTTCTTATATGTTCTGCTTCTCTGACTCTTTATTTGTGTCTTTAAATTTTACACAAGTCATAGAAGAAAATGTCTCATTTCTTTAAGGCACAGCACTCCAGGCACAGTGTCTTCCTGTCCAAACTGGCCTCTGATACATAATCTCAGATTCAGCTGTAATCACATGGCCATCTGTATTAACCACACGTGCAAGTACACAAAGCTCCATGTGCAAGTGTTTACAAGATCATATCTCTTTTTTTTAAATTATTTTTTTATTTCAGTGGCAATATCATTTTACAGGCAGTTCTGCTTTATAGTCTACCAATAACATCTCTCTTCCATCATGCCCTGCTGGCAAGAAAGTTCCATCCCATTCTTGTGAAGCTGCTTTATCTTGTAGACCCAAACCTGAGTTTTTGAAAGTCATTACTGGAGCTGTGAGATCCACACAGTTTCCCATTAGGGAACTCCAACTGAATTGAGCAGCTTGAGCTGCTTTGGCAAAAAAAAAAAAAACAAAAAACAAAACAAACATGGGAAGAACAACAAAACGATTCTCTGTCTGCTATCCTCACCTCTTATAGCATTTCAGATCAAATTCTCTTTCTTGGTCTGGATCTTCCAGAGATAAATGACATACTGTCAGGCTATCCAAAGGGTAAAATGAATTCCTGTAGGAGACAAATACTCTCAGCTGTCTGTCTTGTCCATGGAATGAACTGCAGGGACTGAGGGCATTCCAGACCTTCATTTTTCCTCAGTGCTGCCTTCTGGGGCACATGTGGTTGATTACGAGGATAAAAACTTAATCTGTCCCAGTAGTACACGAATCTCACTGAAATGAGACACAACTGCATCCACTCACTTCTCCTGGGGAGAAGGCAAAAGAAGAATAGTGTGACATGAATTATGAACACACCTAGACATGAGGTCAGGGTGTGCAAAATTCAGGGTCTTAATACAGGCCAGCTAGTTTTAGCCTGCCACCTAAAGAAATGAGACTTGGACCACGTAATGTTGTGTCAGTCCAAACATTTCCCTTCCGTTCTCCCCTTCCTGAGTCCTTCCCAGGAATATTTAACCCAAGGAACAGTTCAACAGGGTAATACAGCTGGGATTTTTTCTTGAGGGTTTTGGTATGGGTTTTTTGTTTGTTTGTTTGTTCTGTTTTGGGTTGGGTTTTTTCCTTAGTATGACATTCCCTGAACATTCCCTGGAGATCTGCTCCCAGAAATGTGGCACATATCTCTCCATCCAGTGGAGAAAAGCATGGTGAATCAAACCACCAAACCACATTGATACACACAGGTTTGATTTATACACTAGACATTTATTCAAGCTTCTTCTCCAGGAGGTGAGACATCCATTGCAACTAGATCTCCAAGGTGCCAGGAGCTGAAGCTGCAGATCTGTTTGTGAGGCTGCGATCCAAGCAACTTTGTTGATGTTCCCACTGCATTGAACACCTACATTTCTGCTTAATTTACCTTACCTGCCTCCTGCTAAGGTGTGCTGAGTGACTTGGACAACCCGTGCCAGGCCCTCCCTTTTTATTTTAATACAGAGGTAACACCTGTGTGCTGTTTCCATTTCCACCTGGAAGTGCAGCTCTGTTGCTGGGGGTGAACATGCAGGTGTAAATATAGGTGGGTGTTGTTTTGCTTTACTGGCAGGAAAGCAAACCAAGAGCAAGTCCTCCCTGCCCCTGTGATTTGCCTTCTAGTAAAATTTGAGAACACCTTGCTGCTTTAATGGGGAGTTTTATTTGGGGAATACAGCAATTTTATGAAATACCATCTCACCCCTGCAATAGTCCTTTATTTCTGAACAAAGCAAGTGTGACAGAGGCAGTGAAATGGAGAACTGTGGTAAGGAAAAATATTAGCCTTCAGGTTTATCTATCGCTGTCTTTGGAACTTGGAGCTGTCATTTTTGATGCAGCCTGGACCAAGTCTCAGCAACTCAGACACTTTCATTGACACCAGCACTGAAGCAGCTCCGGAGGTGCAGCCGGCTCCGGGAAAGCTTCTTCCCTCTTGGACTGCAGAGACACGGCTGTTTTGAGGCTTTTAACTCCTGTGCGACAAGACAACGATTAATTCCTTGGTTCCTCGCACTATTCCATGCTCGCAGGGAGCTGTCGCTACGCGGCCGCTCCTTTGTGTCGCTGCTGCTGCGCGGGTACCGCCAGAGGAGGAGGAGGAGGAGAAGGAGGAGAAGAAGGAGGGGTTGATGGCAGCGAGGTCCTGTGGCCACAGCCGAGCCGGAGGCACGGGTCGTGTGTCTCTCGGGGTCTGGCGGCTGCTGCTCGTGGCTCTCCCCTGGGTTTGGCCGCTTCGTCCGTGTTTTTGGAAGGACAGCTGAGGGTCCGTGTGGAGAAGTAAGTGTGACTGGATACACGGGAAGGCAAATGCTCGGCTCTGGGCGAGGGGGGGTTGCGTTTACTGTACGGGAGTAAATTGCTGCTTCTTTCTTCTTATTCTTTTTCTTCCTGATATTGTTGTCATCGTTATCATCGTTTTCCAGTCGCTCAGCCGAGGCTTGGTTTTAACTCTGTCATTAAAGAAAACGAAGCAAAACCATATAAAGACTAATAATGTCCAGCGTGAAGCGATCTGGCTGGAGACTCTTTCAGGCTGAATTACCTTCGGGACTTTGGAGCCGGGGAGGAAAGAAATACAGTTTCTTTCTATTCCAGAGGCTGTGACAAACTGTAGCCATTTCTGGGATTCAGCCTAGGAATTCTACATCCTTTTGCCCTTTTATTTTTTCAGATTCCTTTTCCTTTTAATTGCCGGGGATCATAGGGCTCTTTGCAGATATAAGGGGTTATGAAACTACTCAGTAATGTACCTGCACATGTCAGAGGAGTTTAACTTTCAATGCAAAGCAATTGCTTAAACTTAAATTTCACCCTGTGTTGCACCCCCTGCTGATGGTGCATGCAGGATGTTCACCGCGTAGTGGCTGAACTTGACTGTACGGGGCAATCCTGCCATTCCCAAGTCATCAAACCGGTGAAAGCAGAGCATGTATCTATTAGAGATTGTTTTGGCAAGGATGTTTACAGCCTGTCTAAGGTCCATTGGAATAAACAGGAAAACTCTCACTGCTGATGACTCATGTCCGTGGGCTTTGGACCAGTGCACGGTGTTGGAAATGTGCTTTGCCAAGTGGAACTCTGTAGGTAACCCTCCCACAGCCCCCTTGGCTTGTAAAGGGAGTGGGCTGAGGTGGACAGTGGTGTTAGACAACAACTTGAGGGTTTCTGGCTTGCTTTAAATACATTTGCTAATTGCATGTGTATTTCTTGGGGTTTTACATGTCATTGATCTTTAATTAATTGCTAATGGCTTAATCTGTTGCTGTTTGTGAGGCTGATGAGGCAAATTGCAGCCTGTCTTTCTGCAGTAATTATTATTGTGATGGCATTTCGGAGTGTGTAGTGTCTGCTCTGAAACTCCCAGGTCGTGGGGTAGTTGTGTCACGGAGTTTACAGGCATCCCACTCACCTGGGAAAACATAGATCAGCTGGCTGCCAGATTTCCCAGTCAGAAGGGAAATAATACCTTTCTAATACCTTTTCTGATCTCTTGCTTTTCACAGGCCACAGGATTTCACAAATAAATTCTGCATCAAGCCCACAACTTCTGTGAGGTGTCCACTTGACCTTACGGACAGGCTCCATCCATGGCAGCGCTTCAAGCATGTTTGAGCCACTGCCTGCTTGAGCTCTGAAAGGGTGAGTAATACATTCCATTTAAAATGGCTGTAATTAGACTGAGAGCTATTTTGATCTATCAAAATATGGTTTTGCGAATAATGCCTATTAAAACACATCAGGGTAACCGTAGTTGTTCCAGCACTTGCCTTGGCAGAGCCAAATTCTCTTTGTATTTATATAGGCTCTTCTTCTCTGCAGCAGATGGAAAGAGATGTGTGTGGTTTCTGTAGTAGCAGAAACTTCACCTACATTTGCAAACTCCTCTACCTAGCATGTTCTTTGCAGTCCTGCAGGGTCTCTCAGGACAAATTTTAGCGGGGGCTGTTTCTGAATGATGTTCTGAATGGATTCATCCTCAGCCCACCATTGATTAAATGATAATATTACCCTAAAGATGACTCTAGCTAGTTGGAGCAGGCCCAGAAGAGCCATTGTGGGCATCCTTCCCTAAAAATAAGACCAGTTATAGAGCAATGAAAAGTATCTGGGAGCATCACCAAAGTGATCATGGCAGATTTCTGCTGCCAGGAGGGTGTCCTGCTTTCCTTATGGAAGCTGACAGGAAGAAATGCTGCTGCTGCTTAGACCCACAGTCTGAAAGGGAGGGAAATTATTTGTGACACAGTGCAGGAAGGCTTGTCACAAAATCAAAGTACTGAAAGCCACCAAAGTGATAATAAGAATGCTTATCAAGGGATTCTTGCATTGCTCCCATGTCATCCTCACTGTGTCAGCCCCCTTGGTGGTGTGCAATAGATATTTTTTAGTGTCCTTGCTATGATACACCCCTCCACACAGCAAGGAATTTCCTATCTTTCTTTCTTGTGATTACTGAACCTGTTTTCACAACAATACAAAGCAACAGGAAAGGAGAAAGAGTATCTGGTATCTCTCTCACTTTGCTCTCATTTAAGATTTAAGCTTTGTGCAATGCAATGTAGATCAGAATTAATTACTAATTCTAATTATACTTTGTGTCTTGGAGATATTGATATTTTCAATTTCAAATTTATGCATCTGCAGCTTTGCCTTTTTTTTTTTTTTTTTTTTTTCCCCCACTGCAGCAACAAAGCCAGCAAGGCTCTTAAACACATGCCTATTTTAAGCCTGCCAGCAGTCCCTTTGACTTAATTCAGCTGAGTGGCCCTAGCTGGCCCAGGGCAATTTTTTAATATACAATTCTTTCTGTCCTGATGGCAGTCAGGTTTTTTCAGGGTTTTGAGGGAAGAGAAGAGGAGGAGAAGGGAAGTAGTTGTTTATTCCTGAAGCCCAACACAACTTGGCCAAGCTTTTCTAGGTAAACCCTCAAAATGGGGATTCTTGCATGTTAAAAATTCTGATGTCTTGGTATTTGCTTTCACCCTGAAAAAACCCTGGCTCTTATGTGATCCTCATTCATTCCAAACAGTTTTAGAAGGCCTTGTTCATTCCCACAACACTTAGTTGTGATAAAACCACTGTTACATCTGTGCCTCAGACATGCATCATACATGTCTGTTTCTGACCTGGAGTATGTCCATACCTTGGCACTTTAGCATCCTTCCACACTTCCTTGTCTTCACCTTTTTTCTGCCTTTAGCTCTTGCACTTTCCTGTTGTTTTCCCAATTTGCCAGTATTTACGTCACAGTTTTTCTTTCCTTGATAGCCTTCCCCTGCTAAAATGTAGCTGGCAGAACCAGTATATTTGCCAGCATCATCACTCTGCTTTTGTGTTTTGCTCTTCTCTGTTCAGTGTCACACTGAACACTC
This sequence comes from Nicator chloris, assembly GCA_013400495.1. Lineage (NCBI taxonomy): Eukaryota > Metazoa > Chordata > Aves > Passeriformes > Pycnonotidae > Nicator > Nicator chloris. The sequence goes on from WAAE01021878.1 coordinate 27,250, forward strand.
TGAGCAGCTCAGGACAAGGACTTCAGTCACCCTTCTGTGTTTGTCCCCATGCTTGGATATCAGAGTGCACTGCTGTGGTGACCACAGTGATATTTCTTTGATTATGACTCAGAGAGGTGTGCCAGTGGACAACTGCTTGTTTGGTTTCTGGTAGGACCAGTCTGGGGGATAATTCAGCACCCAAATCTGGACCAGTGAGAGTTACCAGTGGAAAAGAGGGAACAAGGATCAGCACGAGGGTTAAAGGGAATGTAATCCTGACACTGATGAAATTCGACTAATATGGGGAAACTGTGGCCTGTTTGGTTTGCTGAATATTACCTCCAAAATTCCTGATCTTTGGACCCTCCTTGGCTCTTGAACTGAAAGCTGCACCTTCCTATCCTTATTTTTTTGATATATGGATGTGGTAACGAATTCCCATCTACCAGCAGTGCATTTGTTATGCTCTGTTCTGAGAAATGATGATTACTAGCATGCTTCTTTCTTAACAACCAGCTTCCTCTTGGAGTTGTCACTCAGTTTGATTTGCTTATACCACAGATTAGCAATGTCAGACTTATTCCTGCTAGTGAAACCCAGTGCTTGACACCCTGGTATCTCCAAATATATAGAAAGGATGAGGGGGATATTTATAGAACAGCTTGTGGCCAAAAATCTTGTAGCCAGAATGAAGTGATGAAGAAAATAAGGCATACTTGAAAGAACTGATAGCAAAAGAGACTACAGTTTACCTGTCTTTAAATTCAGTATTAAATTGAAGTTATGAACAAATCTGTCCCTGATATTACCATGTGGTAATGTGCATGAATATCTGTTAGTCTTTTGTCTCATCTGAAATGCTCTTCTGTTTTTTTTGTAAGTTAGTATTTGGTCCCCAGCACTGAAGCTACCACAGTAAGATATCTGTATTAAATGTTAAAGATTACCTCCATCAATTTTTAACAATCTCCACTTCCTAAATGTATTACTTAAAAAGTTTTAAAGTGTCATTTCCTAAGAGTTTCTGAAACACCTTTAAGCAGGTGCATTGCAAGCTGCTTTCACCTCATTTTGGAGGTTTGGAAGAGCAAGGTTTTGGGCAGCAGTGGCAGGGGAGGTACAGGGTTACTAATTCACAGAGAAATAGTCCTTTCTCAGGTCACTTACAGGTCAAAGTCAGCAAAAAACACCAGAGATTTTGAGTGGGCTTTGACATGTAAATAATGAGTGTAACTCCAAGTAGTCTTCATAAAGGTAATTTTCATTCAAGCAGGTATTTAAAAGATGGAGAGAAATATTTCTAAATTTGAATACCTGTGATTTAAAAGTATTAACATTTAACACAGTATTTTAGTCCTAGTGATTATTCAAAATGAGGTTTTATATTTTCCATTTGCTTTTCAGTGTTGTAAGTGACTTTTCCTTGTACTTCTGCCCCTTTTTGGATTGAATTCTGCTGTCTGCACCTCAGTGTCTGTGTGAGGAAATTTGCTTTTGTGCAGCCACTGCCAATGTACACTGAAAGAGCAATTTGTAGAGAGTATTGAACATCATGCCCATATTTTTTATCAGAAACACATAAGAATTGCAATTCTGCTATCTCTCTGAGGATAATATTAGCAGAGTCTTCATCATCTTTGCAATGTCTTCACTGGAGTCTTAGCTTTGTGTTAAGAGCTCTTCTGGAGGCATTCCATAAAATTAAATGGAGATTAAAACTAATTGGTTTCTATGTAAGCCACTGTAAAATTTGAATAGTAAGTTGAGCAAATCGTCTTTTTGAAACGGTTTTGTTTCTGCCGTTGAAAAATTTTATCACAAAAGAGTTATTTTCCTCTCCCATCCTATAAAACTTTTACTAATGGCAAAGAATCATTCATTATATGTCTTAAAACTGTAAACAATAGGAAATAAGAATCAATGTGATTATTGAGCATAATTTATATCCCTAAAGTTTCAGTGGTGCAAGAGCCAATTACAGGAGCACATCCAGTATCTCATTTATTATTATATTCTGCTGGTATTAGTCATGGTGAGTTTCTAGCTAGAAAGATGAAAAATGCAGTTTTCGTATTTCAGATGTGATATTTAAGCTTTGAAATTCCCACCAAAAAAAATGGAATGAGGAGGTGATTCAGTGGAGTAACATGGAACAGGAAATGTCACAGCTTTTAGAAGCCAAACCAGGGCATTTTGTGACCTTTGCTATTGTCCATTGGTGCTCATCTGAAATCCAGTATGGGTTGAATTTCTCTGCTTAGGAACAACCCCAGGAAGAACTTCTTTAGTCATTCCCCATTGTCCGCAGAGAGATTATTTCCATTGTCAGGAAAAAATTAAGAATGCTGTAGATTTTTCTGCTGCTGACCAAATCTTTGCAGCAGGATCTTCACAGGACCTTTTCTGATTTTTGAGTCTTCTCATATCTGCCTCCGTTTCATATGGAGTAGCTAAGTCTTGCTCTTCTTATCTGAAAATACATTTAGAAGAGATTAGCCAAGGCATGGGAGTCAAGGCCCTTTTGAAATGCATAGCAATATAATCTGAAATAATTCAGTACCCCTATTAGGAATAGTTTTTAATTTAATCTACTCATAATGAAAAGTGAGAAATATAATGTCAAGGGGAAAAATACTTACATGTAGTCAGGGAATATTTAGGTAGCTACTTTTACTTAAATTCTTATGTTACTTTAAATTCTGTTTTACTTTATCTTAGCTTTTAGGTGTCTGTTGCCCGGTCCAAATATTTGGCTCCTGTTTAGTTGAACATGATTACATCAAGTAATTTGCCAGTGTTTTTTATGCTCTCAGTTTAGTCAGAGAACCCAGTGGCTATTGAGATTTTTTAAAAAAATATATTAATATTTTAAATGGAAATTCTTGCTAAAAGGTATTTGTATATTTAGTATCAGTAAAGGATTACAAACTGACCTGTGAGCCAGAAGAGGAGAGGCAGAGATGCTTTCTCAGATCTGTGAAATCCTCAGCATTCTGTAGGAAAACCTTCAAGTTTTTATAGGAAGTGGAAAAAGAAACTGACTCAGTTTATCTTTGAAATTTGTGGTCATTAAAAAAAAAAAAAAGCAGGGGGGGAATAAACTTGGTAACATTTTTAGCAGAATTTTGGAGCAAAACAGAAATCTTTTCTGGATCCCAGCTGCTTACAGGATATTTACTAGTGCCAGACTGACACTGGCTCTGGTTACTGATAGGAATAATTTCCTCGTGCTAATTTAGGTGGTTGAATAGATGCCCAAAAGCCTGGGGTTGTTTAGATAAAAGTAAGTAGAGTTATGCAGTGATTACGGAATTTGACTCTGTTATGAGAGAGACTCACCATTCACCCACTGGAAGTCCTGAGCAGAAATAACCCAAACACAGGGTACATATGCAGGTGACTGCTGCACCAACCTGTGGAAACTTCTGGGCTCACATTTTCACATACAGTTCTCTGGATTGAACAGTTTTAACTTCAGGCAATACCCTTTAAATCAGTCTCTCAATCCCTTTTGAAAAGAGCATTCAGGGGAACATTTTTCTTGTCAGGGGACTTTCAGTGCCATGGAGTGTTTTAATAAAGCTTCAAATCCACAATCTTCATCGTGTTATGGATCTGATCATGAGGTCTGTAGGCAAGATCTGGAATTCCTTCCCTTTTCAAGCTACAGATTTGTGTTCTGACTGTTGGAAGAGGTTTGAGATATGACTGTCCGGTGTTCAAAATCATCCTAATAAAGGCTGCTGCAAACACATCTGTGGCTGTCCAGCCAGCCTTCGCTGTTTGTGCTGGATCTGCCTGGGGTGTAAGTAATTCCCTTTAGCAGAAGCCCATAAATTGCTGAGGTTTTGGGTTGTGGGCTGGACTGGTGCTGTCCGGGTTTTTGCTCTCTGCCTCCTGCCCCCACAGCAAGTAAGTTGTAGGTTTTTGGGGGATGACCTGTGCTGGCCAAAGGATTTTCCACAGAATATGTTGTCATGCCCAGGAATAAAACCTTGGGTGGGGGAAGGTGGATTGGAGATCTTGTCCCACAACTGGCATAAATCTTTCATTGACTGTGATGTTTATTAGGATCAGTAAACACAAATGAATAAATAAATACTGTTGTAAAGCTGTGACAGCCCACGCAGTCTGAAGAATTTTAAAACTGGTAATTTGTAAAAAGCTAGTATAGAAAAAGAGTTGTACCATATTTCACCCCTGCAATGGGATTTCATCCAAC